>PISX010011773.1:0-35474 GCA_004024625.1 Mellivora capensis
CAAAAGAATAGTAGTAGATTTTTTTTAACTCAAAGTCATAGGTAGTGATTCTCTGCCCTTCAGAAAATTTGAGATCTCAAAGAAAACAGTATCTGTCTACTTTTAGAAAATACTGCTGTGCATCTGAGTTAAACTGCAGAACCAAAATATGCCAAAAGCAGTTTGTAATACTAATACAGATACATTTTGTGAAGTTTTTGAAAAACAGCTCAAACTACAAATGATATAGGAGATACACTCTTACCTTTGTCAAATAATTTATTCATATTTTGCAACCATACTTAAAAATATAAATTAATGATTATTTTTGTCCTTTGTGATTATTTTCTGCTTGATATCTTACATAATTGAACAAATCTGCTATATATTTGCTTTTTCATCAGTCTTTTCTTCTCAGTTCCCCTTTAGATGTTCCTGATCCAATCACACACTGCCTAAACTGCTTGATGATTTCACTGTGACCTCAAAATCTATACTTTCTCATTTCTAACCCATGCGATCTATTTCACCAAAATTGTCACCTCTAAAGAATTTGGATATAAAATACCAATTTACAGGTTTATAACTTTTACCCAGGCATAATTACTCACAGTACCATGTTTCATTCTTAAAGTATCATGATTCTCCGTTTTGCTGATAAATTATATAGTGGCCCTAATTCATAAGCAAGGATGTCATTCCCAAACCAGACTCCTGAAATTCTGCCACTTTCTTTTCCAAGTACAAAATCATGCAATGATGTTCAAAACATTTGTTTTGTTCATTTTTGTGCATTCCATTGTTCTGTGAAAAACACCTGGATCACTTGGGCTTCATACTATTTTCCATTCTCCGGTATTTGTTGTAGGGTATTCAAGAAACTAGATCTCTGTTTTCCATTTTTAATGACTGTTTGTTCACTAAACAGTCACTAAAACTTTCCTCATTTATAACTCTTGATTTTCTAGAATAGGTATCCAAGAGCGTGATGGCTAAGAACTCATCTGATCTTACCACCACTTTTCACCTTGATAGAGGTTTCAAGTCAGCCTGTGCGACTATGACACTTACATCTTTCTTTCAGATTTCTTTTAGAGTAGGTACATTTTTATCTTAAATTTTATATAAAAGAAGTTTTTTAAAATATAAAAACTAGAGAGAATAATAAACAAAAGTAACCATATTCCTGTCATCCAGAATTATTTTGACAATTATTTATATTTCATTCGAATAACTTGAAGTGGACAAGTAAGATATTATAGATACATTTGAAGTGATCTTTCACCATTATTTCTAATTATTTCCATTTCATCCTCTCCTCAAAAAAATCTGTCTTCTCTTCAGAAAAACAACCAAATCCTCCCAATCATATTTTAATGTTTCATATTAAAATAGATATGTAGAATATGCAATATTATGTAACTGTGTTTTTATGATGGTTTTCAAAATACAGTTGAGGAAATGTGCCCTTTTTATTCACAATTTAATTTTGAGCTGCAGCTTTATTTAGTGTTGGGGTGGAACTGGCTAGGATTGACTTGAAAAATCTCATTACTGCCTTTTCACATCAATCGCTTGATACCAACCATAGTGGGAGTATTTATAACATGTAAATTGTCCAACAATACAAACTGGGACTTTTTTTTTTATCAGAGGGATTATAAACTGACTATATTTCTAATCTACCCCATTTTCCATTTAAGTGTTATATTTTATCTTTCATAAATATACCAAAATTAAATCCATTATTGCGTTATTAATGGAACTTCATGATCTTTCCTTTTTTTCCCCTCCTTTTCCCTCTCATTCTCTCTCTTTCTAATTTGCTATTATATATAATGTACACCATGAACATATGCCCTGGGACCATGTAAGACAAGTGGAATTGCTGAGTTCTAGAGTGTGCTTCCTTGGGTTTCGAGAAGACTATAGCTAGGGCAGTGCCAATACACCAGCTCTCACTTCTCAGGTCCTTGGCAAAACATCACACTTTATGGTTAACTATATTCTGTTTGTCTCATGTATGAAACATTGTATTATTTTTGTTTCCTTTCTATTTCCCTGATAATAATAAGGTTGATCTCCTCTTCATTTAGTTATTTTAAATTTGTTTTTCCTCTCTTGCATGTAAGAAGAAAATAACTTCCATAGTGTCGAAATAGTTTCATTTTCATTAAGCATATACAAGTTAACTCTTACCCTCCAAGTCTGAATTGTTTGAAATCAAAGAATGTTTTCAGTATGGTTTTGTTAAGCATGCTTTCAGTTTTGTTTGTTTTTCATTAGGAGATAATGTTAGTTCATGAAAGTGCTATTCTTCACTACTTGCAAAATACCATCACGATTATTTATCCTTTCATGGTTCACTTATTCATTCAATGAATATTTAATGAGCACTTTCTATGCCGGGCACTATTTTTGATGCTGGGGATCTGATGGAGAATCACAATAACACCTTTTTTAAAAAGGAAATTTCTGAATGGAGTTTCCAATCTTGTGTTGGAAGTCAATCTGTAAGAAAGATGTATAGGGAAAACACATTGTATCTTAAATAGTGGTGAGAACTTTAAGAGAAACATAAAACAGGAATGAAGGTGTTGGGTAGGGCTGAAATTTGAGCAGCCAGGGACTATGTCACAATGAAAGCAAAAATTGAGTAAAGCCTGGAAGGATGAGAGGAAGCAAGTTATCTGCATGGGGTAGTACCTGCTAGGAAGAATGATCAGCAAGTTCAAAGGCACTGTGCACAAAATCTCTTTTTAGAATTTTCAGCAGTGACAGTACAATAATTCTTTTGAGACAAAAAGTTTAAAATATGTGCTAAAAAACAAGTGCAGTTCTCTTGAGAGATCAAAAACCTCACCGAGAGAGGGAGATACATTTATTCATCATTACTACGGACATATTTGTGAAAAATAGAAATTCCTGTGTGCCATGCCCATATTCCTGCTTCTGTTTTACCAATAGATTATTCCTCTAGGTGACGGTAGTTATTGTAGTAGAACTAGTCTCAAATTAAAATGTCATTTTATCCATTATGGTTAAGGTCAAGTGGTATATAAAAAATTATTCTTTTTTTAAAGATTTTATTTATTTATTTGACGACAGAGATCACAAATAGGCAGAGAGGCAGGCAGAGAGAGAGAGGGAACAAGGCTCCTCGCTGAGCAGAGAGCCCAATGCAGGGCTCTATCCCAGGACCCAAGATCATGACCTGAGCCGAAGGAAGAGGCTTAACCCACTGAGCCACCCAGGTGACCCATAAACAATTATTATTAATGACTGAGCCACCCAGGCACCCCTAAACAATTCTTCTTCATGAAAATATTACCCCGTGCCTTTCACCTATGCCAGTCAAACTTCTGATATGTCACCATCAAAGGGAGCATTTATATATAGAGGGGAAAACATACACAAGAGACTAAGCTCTTCAAAATCATGTTATAATAAAGGAAGAGGAACATTCCTCTTCCCTACCCCTATGTATCTAAATGTTCCTCTAATTTCTGACTACTTATCTTTCATCCAAAAATTTTGGCTTTGTTCTTCCTGTTTCTCTGAGAGTTGTCTGAATGATAAGGACATCAAGGAAATAAAACTTCTCTGTCTAATCTAGGTACTTAGGAGACTCAGCATCCAATCATCCTTGCTTCTAATTCTGCTGTAGATGTGTACTTTTATTTAGCGAAGCCTTAAGTGCATCTGTCATTGGGATGATGTTTGAAAAATGTGATTAGGACTAGAGTTCTCTGGCCAATTGGTTTTTTCTTTCTACTTCCTCTTTTTCAGAGGTATGGCTCCATTTCTACCAAGAAGATGTGATTAAGATACTCCTATTGGTTGCTTGGAGCTATTTAACTCCCTATTGGCCTTCATCTCTACATCACCGCTGGCTGAACAAAATAACCACTAACAGCTAACTTCCAGAGCTTTCGACTGCCTGGTGTCACACTTTCCAACACACTGCCTTGACCCTAAATACATTATTTCTCCATACCCTGAAACACAGTCTGTTAGACACATCTAGTTTTCAAAACATGGTCTTATTTTTGCCTTCCTTAGGTCAGATATAAGATATTATACCTTCTTCCAATAAAATTTAAAGCATTTATATACCTAAAATTCAAGGGATTTATATACTTAAAGGCATTTGAATTTTCATCACTTCCCCAGACTATTATGAATTCTCTTAAAATTTTTGCCTCATATTAAATTCCCAGTTTAAAATAAGAAAGTTATTAGGAAAAAATAGTCTGAAACTAATATTTCTCTTTTAAAACAGAACATTTATCTTGTATATATTATGAATTCACTTTTTCTACATGATACTAATGGTTATAAGATATTAATTCTTTTTTAATGTATGTGTGTGCACACACACCTATATTTGAGGGGTTTATATTGATTCAGTTGAAAGTAACATACAATGTTTTCTTTCAAAACTATTTAGAATAATGAAATATATTATGGTAAAATATGGTCCAAATAATTGTATGTTATCTTTTCAGTTTACTTGAAAATAGGTGAGGATTAATGAGAGTTATTTCTTCCATGTTCTACCAGTAGCATGATAAAATCAATTGTGTGACTGCTTTCTTTTAGAGGAAACAAAGTGAATATTGAGAATGGAACTATTGAAAGTAGGCCATTGTCATTTATAGGTTATTATGCAAATAACAATTGAGGTTTGGATGTTATAGAACACTGTATTAGTAAAAGAGTCTCTTCCTTACTCTATATGAAAGTTCTAACCTGGGGCACCTGGGTGGCTCAGTGGGTTAAAGCCTCTGCCTTTGGCTCAGGTCATGATTCCAGGATCCTGGGATCCCGCAGCATTGGGCTCTCTGCTCAGCAGGGAGCCTGCTTCTTCCTCTCTCTCTGCCTGCCTCTCTGCCTATTTGTGATCTTTGTCTGTCAAATAAATAAATAAAATCTTAAAAAAAAAAAAGAAAGAAATTTCTAACCTAATTTACTTTCATTGACTGCAGAAATTCATAGAAATGTCTGTAAATTCAACACAAAATTAAAGTTCAGAGTACTAAGTGCTGCCATTTGCCTGCCCAGGACCCATTCCCCATTATTCTGTACCAATAAAGCCATTAATTTGTTTATAGCTGTAATTTTTGTATCTAAAATTACTCATCTATCTATTCTCTGATATCTATAGATGACTCCATGATACAGTGTAGAAAGTTAATTCACACAGAATTCCCTTGGAAGATTCTTACCTTTTGAAAGCAAAGACTTCTTAGGGGAAGGACTTTTGGCCTTTTGGCCCACCTTCTCCCCACTTCTTTTTCCAAGCAGATCTTAGATCTGTTACAATGTTTTATTACATGATTATGTTGGTTATATTGTTAAAATTTTAGTTTACATGTGTTATAGGAACTGGGATAATGTTTATGAGGTTGAGATGATAAAATATAAATAAGTGGCTTTTCATATTTCAAAAACAGAAATAATAAATCATTTATAATAAAATACATGCTTAACAATACTTCTAGTGATGATAAATGGCATCTACATATGGAACAAAACAGACATGTAGCAAATTCTAATTATTATTTATTTGTAACAAAATTTATAAATATGTGTTTAATGACTAGGATAGTCCTTCATGCAATCAAATTTTTACACAGTAAATATGGAGCTGTACTCTGTAAAATAGTGTCCCACTTGATCTGAAGAGGAACTTTAGTGAGAGAAATATACAAGGTATATTTGTGGTTCAGCATGAAACCTACGAAATTCTGATATTCATTGGTTTTCCCAATGCTAGACAGTTCAAGGTAGAAATTTAACTCATTTGCACAGGTATCATTTTTGTCATTTATACTTTGTGTTTATTAATACTTTTTATTGAGATATAACCGCCATATTAGTTTCTGGTATACAATGTAATGATTTGACACTATATATTGAAGAATGATCACCATAATAATTTTAGATAACTTTCATCACCACGCATAGTTACATATTTTTTTTCTTCCTGTAATGAAAACTTTTGAGATCTACTCTCTTAGGAAATTCCAAATATATAATACAGTATTATTAACTATAGTTACCATTATCTATGTTATATCCCAGGACTTATTTTATAACTGAAAGTTTGCTTCTTTTGATATCCTTCACTCCTAGTGCCTACCTTTCTACCACTCACCTCTAGCAACCACTAATCTGTTTTCTATGAATTCCATTTTTCTTGGTTTGTTTGTTTGATTCCATTTGTTTGTTTAGATTCCACATATAAATGAGATCCTATGATATTTATCTTTCTGTGTCTCATTTATTTCTCTCAGTGTGATGCACTCAAGGTCCACCTACGTAGTTTTAAAGTGCAGAATTCCCTTCATTTCATGGTGAATAATGTTCTGCTGTGTGTACATATGTGTGTATATCACATTTTCTTTATTAATTTATCCATTGATGAACACTTAGGTGATTTCCATGTCTTGGTTATTAAAATAATGCTGCTATAAAAATGGAAATGCATTTATCATTTTGAGTTAGTGTTTTCATTTCCTTGGGATAAGTACCCAGAAGTGGAACTGCTCGATCAGTTTTAATTTTGTGAGGCAACTTTGTACTGCAACAATATACATTTCCACCAACAGTGCACAAGGGTTCCCCTTAATCTACATCCTTGCCAAAACTTACCTTTTGTCATTTTGATAATAGCCATTCTAGGGGTGAAGTGATATCTCTTTGTGATTTTTGATCTGCATTTCCCTGATTAATCTTTATATTACATAAAATCAAAGCATAGTATCAATGTGTTATAAAAATACTTACTTAAATCTATTACATGAATTTTCTAGGGTTCTATAATAGTATAATATTATACAGTAATGGATTCAGCAACCATGTTTTGAGAGTTCATTCAATAATCAGTCAATGCACAATGAATAAAATTCCACATAGATTGATTTTTGTGCTAAAGTTTAAAAGTTAGTGAAACATCATTAGTTTATTCATGAAGGCAATTAGTTGTAGATTGATTAAAATGTAAATAGCTGAATGCAATTATTCAGTTTAACATGAGATAGTAAGATTAGGGTTTTTTATTAGATTTTAAATTCTACAGGAGAAAAATACATAATTGAATAAATATACTCAATACTAATAATTCCATTTTATTATCTAGCTACTTATACGAATAACATAGCCACTATAATTCAATATGTATTATTAATTCAATATAATGTGAATGGAATGCATATGAAATCATATATTTCATAATGCTTCTTTCATTTTAGTTTTAAAAATAAACATGAATTATACTAGCCAATCAATAGGCCTGTTTTGAATGTATGCAGTAGTAATACTGCTGTTGTTCTGGATATGAAATATAGCCCTTCTTTGATAGCAAATAATCTGGTTTATGAGATTAAAAACATGCACTACAGGTAATGAAAAAGCAGTATAAGTCAGTATATAATTTTGCAATTCTGTATGCAATAGAATGTTGATTGACTGCATATTATGTATTAAATACATTTCTGGGTTTTGAGGTAACATCAAATAAAGGTCAGAGTCAGTAATCAAGAAGCTTAGAGACTAAAAAGAGGAAGATAGCAGTCAAGCATATATGGAATGCTGAGTTACAGAAAATTGGTGGAGGTAAGTACTGGCTGCAAAGGAACATAGGAGGAGGCCCTATAACTAGAAGACTTTGAAGGGGGAAAGGTTATGGAAGATTCCCGTGGGTAAACATTAATCAGACCAATATTTAAGCCAAAGAGAATTTCAAGAAGAACATGCAAAAAACTGGAGTTAAGTACATGTATAATTTCTACAGATCCTAAGTAAATGAATACCTGATGCTCAATCATGCCTTCTAGACCTTTTTCTGACATTTAGATACACACATTTGGGAAAGACACTTGAACATTTTGAAACTGAATTTACTTATCTATATTTAAAAAGTGATTAGATTAAGTTATTGCTTTACTCCCTTCCAGGCTTTTGGTTGTTCACTTTTCTATTAACAAGAATAAGAAAATAGACATTAGGACTCATTAAATTAATTTTAGCTTTATTTTAACCTTAGATAACCTGAAACAACCATAATGAAAGTTTTCTCCTCTGGCTAGTTCTTAACCAGGTCTGCATTTACCTCTTAAGCTCCAAACAAAAACCTGTCTCTTTGTGATACCTTCCCTCACCCCAAAGGCAGATATAATGATCCTATCCTGAGTCTGTGTAGGTTTAGTTCACTTCCTGTAAGATAATTCTCAATTCTCCCTGGTATGATAGTTATTTTTGTACCGGTCTTCCTCCCCGCCCCACCACCAGAGGAGATCCTGCACTCCTCCTGAGTAAATTACTAAGGGCCTGATTAATCTTTACATCTTGTTGAACAAAATACCCCTAAATAAGTGTTTGTAAAAGAATAAATTGCTAACCACTTATACTCACTTCTTAATAACATATTTACATTTAATCTTTCAACAAGTGAATTATGAGTCATATCTGTTGATAAAATATAACTAAAACAGCAAAGACAACACTTGTTCAATTAATGACTTAATAGGATTGGTTAGTGCCATTTTGAAAAATGTTTTTATTATAGATTTTTAAAATGATCAAGATAGCTGGCTGAAACCAGGTTCAAGTAATAGTGTAATTAGCTAACTTGCATTAGATAGAACACATATTCAATAGCATTTTTTAAGTATTTCTTTAGATGAACTTTTCTCGTATTGATGCATGTTCATAATTCAAGCCAGTTGTTTTATTACTGACTTGCTTCCAATAAAACTCTAGAGGTTGCATGAATATAGATTGAGTGAATATAATTTTAAACCGTTATGTGTAGTCATATTAAAAAACAGGGGGTAAGAGGAAAATGTTGATAATTGTACTCCAACCATTACAAAATTTAAATTGATTTGACTTCAATTTGAGGGCTAAAAGCATATCAATGTATTAAAAAGCACAAATCTATAGTCTATTGTTCAGCACACTGTTATTACTACTAGTACATCATTTTCCCTTCAGACTTCAACTGCAAAAAGTTCTAAGAAAATGATTGTAATCAATCTTTTAATAACTTGAGTGTAATTCTAAAATCTCATATCCATAGCCAAAGGAAAGACATTTAGTCTTTCTTTGCCTCAGTTTCCTTACATAAAAAGATAACAATTTTAACTGCATCACTAATTCAAAACCTCCTTCTTTCCTTCCTTTTTTTCTCCCAGAGTTATACCCCAACCTTCACATCCAGCAGGGCCTATCGGTAGAGAAGAACAGAGAGCCGAATGGATAGTAATTTATTGCCCTCCTAACCTTGTCCATTTCACACCAAGAAGTTCTCCATACTTTTATTTCATTGTAAGTCGAGATAAGATTTATTGAGTACTAGTTTCTGTGGTAAGAAAAAAAAGAAATAAAAAGAGGAGAGAAAAATGGTAATTTGAACCTCTGAAAAAGGATCATATCTCAAATTTAAGATATTATCTAATTAATGATAAATTAGCAATTTGAGTTTTGTTGATATTTTCTAAATGGATTAAATTAAAATTTTGTATATAATTAAGGATTATTTACATCATAAAAGTATATTATATTTCATTTTAAAAAAGTAAACAAAATGCATTGTCTTTGTTTTAGGTATTTCATATATTGCCCTGGGATGTTAAATACCAGATTTAGCCTCCCAATGAAACTGGGTAACGTTTCATGTTAGTAATTTTGATCCCATCATCTTTATCCATTTTTTGTTTGTTTGTTTGTGTTTTATTTGCACAGAACAGGGTTTTTACACAATGTTATACAATATTTAACCGTGATTCTTAAAAAATAAATTTTATGCACAATAGCCTCTTTCCTACACTCAATCTTCTAAAAAGAAACACATATATAAATACACACATGAACACTTTTCTTCTTCTTTTCTTTTAATCCTTTGAAGATGTTAGGCAGAAACTTGGGGAAAGTAGCGTTCTGGAGAGCAAACACAGAAAATGGTTAGCATTTTATCACTCTCCTCTTACCTCATTTTGATCTTCTTAATGCAGGAATTCTTCTTAATGCAGAAAAAATCAGGATCCCTGATGTTTGAAAACAGTTGAAGGATGCTTACTGGTTGCCAGTGTGACAGCTCTGTGTCTGGCTGCTTTAAGGGAAGCAAATTAGAGGACATGATATACAAGCTAAAAAATGAACTGGGTCTTAGGAGAATATCTGACTTTCTGTTCTGATGATTTGACTTGTTCCATAGGTAGGAAAGGGTGGAGAAGAGCTGTCTGCCTTTAAGAGGAGGGACCATAGGGATGCCTGGGTGGCTCAGTCGGTTGGGCAGCTGCCTTTGGCTTGGGCCATGATCCCAGGGTTCTGGAATCGAGTCCCACATCGGGCTCCCTGCTCGGCGGGGGGTCTGCTTCTCCTTCTTCCTCTGACTGCTGCTCTGCCTGCTTGTACTCTGTCAAATAAACACTCTGCACTTCTCAAGTATATAGTTGCATCTTGAATCCGAAGACAACCATATCCTGATAGCTTCTAAGTTTACCTTCTTTCCTTTTTAATACATTATTAAATAGTCAGATGTCAAATGATTTTTCACAGTTGCAACATAGTCCAATATTTATTCATAGTTGTTAATTACTCCAATGCAAACACTAGTATGCCTGAAATGTTCATTTTACCTATTGTCTCTTATTAGGCATGCTAATAATTCCTTTACTACAACACATGTCCCCAGACCACTAGTGATGTTTATGAATTTTATGTATCAATTCCTCACATGAACTCCTCCTATGAATCAGTTTTATAAAGATACTAAGATTTAAGACAGTAAATCTTAAGTAGCCTTAATGTAGGGGGTCTATGTTAATAGTTTTAATTCTCTGCTACACATGGCATTAACTCTTCCAGCATATGCAATTTTTCTATGTACCTGAACATGGTACTTTGGGAGAATTCTCTGAATTCCCCACCCCAACCCATTATGTAGTCATGTTCAATAGACTTAAATAGAAACCAAGAGGTAATCTGAGACAATGAAACACTAACTGTCACGCCTTCAAAGATGACAGTGATTGCTTAAGATCCTAGGTGTCAATGGGACTTGGAAGTTAAAATAACTTAACAAAAAACACACACAAAAAAAACAAACAAAAAACCCGTTCTAGTCCAAAATATATTGTTTGCATGTCTTTGAACTTTTCAGAGGTACTGCAGTAACCATCTTAGTCCAAGTGTTATTTTTCCTTCTAATTTTTATGCCATTGCTATATAAAGTTATTTAACTAAGTCTCTTCTGCCTTACCGATAGAGATAAGAGGTTATTCTCTGTTAAGTGTAAAATTCCTAAAGACAATTCCAAATCCATAAAATTTCTGAATGGTAGATTCAAATAATTTAGTATTTGAATGATGTGGATATATATATATGCTTATATATATATAAATATAAATAAACATAGACATAAATATGTATGTGTATATATTAATATAAATATGTTATATACATATTATCTATTATTTCATTATCTGAATCAGTATTATTGTTTTTATTATTATTACTTTATCAGAATGAATAAAAATTTGATTTATACAACTAAAGCATTTACATTTTAAAATTATTTTTAAATTCTTATGGAAGGCTAAGAAGGCAAACAACCTTCTTAATGGTGTTCTTCCACAATGCATTTTGCAACTTGTCTTTGAGATCACTTCTACTTCCAAATATCTGTGGAGCTCAAGAGGTGCTTACTAAGAATCCACTGTGGCAGACTTAGATCTAAATTTGTTTACTATTGCCATCTTCTCCCAGACGCTCATGTTATATGCTTTATCATATTCTTGTTTTCTATTGGTGAATCTTTGGTGAAGATTAAGAAGTTGAAGGTCTCTACTTCATTCTGTTTTTCCCATCCTTTTCTGGATTTGAATGGGGCAGAACTTCTTTTATGTATTACCTTTGTCTTAATCCAACCTCTTATCTAGAACTTAACAGTTGACAGAGGAAATGCCTCAAAATAGAGGAAAAACTATGATTTTCCCAAACTTATTCTAAAACCAACCAATTTTATTTCTGTAATATCCTTGGTCATACAGATAAGTATATTAGAGACCAGGTGCTGCATAAAACTCAATTTGGGGGTGGGAGAACAAATAAATAGAATACATTAATTTTTTATTTCCCTACTTACATCAATATTAAACTTTCCTTAGATTTGTGCAATTGCTTTGTGATGGGAAGCAAGGGAGATGGCATCTCTGGAAATGGGTAATAATGTTGAAGTATTTCCAGAATTTGTTGAAATTCAAACCTGAGGAGCAATGTATTAGAAGATTTGGTGAAATTTTGACTTCAACTTTAAATATACAGTGGTAAAAATGTGTTTTTATGATCATAAGATCATAACTAATAGATACTGGACTATAAATCCTACTTGGGAACCTAACCAATGTTAATGAACTTAGTGACAATGTTTACTTTCTGCAGGTTTAAATTAAGAAAAGGAGGAAGATGTTCTTTAAACACCTGTATCTGCATTTCAGTAACATCGTTTCTCATATTGACCCTAAAATATTGTCTCTTTACGTGCTATGGGTTTTTTTCTCTCTGTTTTATTAGAAAATGTTTTAGCTGTCGTGATCCTTACCAGGATTATAGTTTGTAAATCAATAGATCAAATTTTATACTCCCAAATTGATCATAATATCATGTGTTTTCAATGCAAAGGTTGAATTCATATATATTTTATGTACAATTTTGATATAAATGGAATATTTATTATGAACCATCTTAAGGTCAATATTGTATTATGAAATTTTAAATTATACTCCAGTAATGTGGTCTAATGGAATTAATTGGAATAGGATAGTTAGTCAGAGACTATTTCTTGGTATGAGAAAGATCCTCTACTATATTTTAAATCACTTTGGAATGGGGGGAAAAAGGCAATTCAAAATGCATTTTCTTCTAAGATTTCTATCTCATTTGCATAAGAATAAAATGAATTTTCTATTAATAACAGGATCATTGAACAGCAATGCCTAAAGATAATAACAGCCAGCACTTCACTTCCTCCATTTCAGTAATCCTAGACAGATGGATACCAACAAACAAGTGAATGGAGCTAGCTAATTAATAAGCACATTGTTTTGAACATCAGACTGTATTTTTAATAAAGCCCATCATTTGTTTATTCATATAATAAACATTTACCCCCTAATGTTGGTCAGGCAATACGCTAGGTCCTAAAAATGAATAAAGATAGGGGTAATGCAGTATGGTGGGAAAACAGATACATACAAAATAATCACACAAATAAAGGCAAAATAGATTATCTGAAAAATGCTACAGATGACAGTAATAAGGTGTCATGAGATTTTAATAAATAACTAAAGAGCTATTATATGATGTACTTAGGCAAAAGTGTCAGAAAGAACCCTACAAAATGAAGTAACATAATGTATTTCATTCCTTGAATATGGTAATAGCTATGCTTATTTGCCTTTAGTTTGTTGAGTATTTCACCAAGCCAAGTACATTTGAGAAATAAAGATAATTCAAAATACACATAATGCATCAAGTATCACAATGGAGAGAAACTTCTCCAGGGCACACATCCTTGCAAACTGATTGTCATGTTGGTAGAAATCTATCCTCATGAAAACAACTTTGATCCCAAACAAAACTTTCCTTATCTCAGGATAATAATGATTCTAAATGCAAAGCCATTCAAAGTTGTCTTCAGGCTAAACCTTTAAAGCTATATGCAGGACTGCCAAAAGGCAGAGAAGTACGACAAACAGAAAAAAGGATTCCACTGACAAATAGAAAACATCAGAGACAAAATGGCATTTTATGACTCAGTGCCATACAAATCCAGGGGAGGAAATAACACTGTAATTTTTTAGTTATTAATGAAAATTTTAACTATAATATTAATATAGAGATCTATTATAATTTTTTAAATTGAAATTGTTTATAAATCACCTTACTGGCTTCTAATCCCTTCTCCAAACTTGCATTTCCTCCTGAATTTCCCAGCAAATTGAGTTGTTACACTATTAATTACAGTGATTTGAAACTTGAGCTTCATATTTTACTTTTCCTTCTTTTTGTTAGTCAAATATTGACTAATTCACTGATTAAGATTCTAACCTCCTTACATTGCTTTAAATACCACACCCAGGGGGCGGAGGTAGTCACCTGGGTGGCTCAGTCAGTTAAGCATCTTCCTTGGCTCAGGTCATGATCCCCGGGTCCTGGGATGAGGCTCCTCTATGAGCTCCCTGGGCTCCGTTCTCAGAGATGAGTCTGCTTCTCTCTCTCCCTCTGTCCCCAACCCACACACATGCTCTCTCTCTCAAATAAAGTAAAACAAAATCTTTAAAAATATGTACATATATACATACTGTACTATTTTTAAATATTCTATTTCACTTCTAGAATTTTCACCAAATCCAGCACTTCCCCAACTATCTGTGGTGAAGGATTAGTCAACCCCTCCCCAATTCAATGTGGGAAGATAATTTGGTAAAATATAATAAATATAAACCCTAGAAAAATAAAATACAAATTACAAAGACATAAAATGCAAACTCTATTTTTATTAGATGCAAGAGAGGAAATCACATTACAGTAAATATATTCAGGACAAATATGAGAAGAAAGAAGTATAAACATTTTATAAATTGTTCATGGAAACTATGCATACAGGTTATTACTATAGATAATTGCTTTCACAGTTGATACATCTTGCCTTGTTCTGTGATAAATGAATTACTAAACAGTTACATGCACACATTGAACAAGCCCATCTATCACATTAAAATTCCAAATATTGATATACAATCAATGTATTGATATACATTGTGTTTGTGCAATGTGAGCATATAATTTGACAACTGTAACTCAAAAGTATATAAAATCTTGCTCACTGACTTATCTGTTAGGTTGAAGATAACATCACTCCTAGAAAAAAGCATTTCTAGGGGCACCTGGGTGGCACAGTGTGTTAAAGCCTCTGCCTTCGGCTTGGGTCATGATCCTGGGGTCCTGGGATCGAGCCCCGCATTGGGCTCTCTGCTTAGCAGGGAGCTTGCTTCCCTTCCTCTCTCTCTGCCTGCTTCTCTGCCTACTTGTGATCTCTGTCAAATAAATAAATAAATAAATAAATAAATAAATAAATAAATAAATAAAAGCTTTAAAAAGCATTTCTATACCCTAGCTATGTCTTGTTTTAGTAACACATATTAAAATAATCAGTCTCACAGAAAGATATTAATGGGTAATGAAAGTGATTTTAAGGCACTTTCAGTGAGCTTGTGCTGTTCATTTTTAATTATAATGAAAAATGAGACAAGCGTTGCCATGTTTTCAAAATTTACCTTTAAACTTCCATCCAGTTTCAATACTGTTTCTGTTAGGGGTATGAGAGTCTGTGTTGAGTGACGAAGGTCTTGGTCTTTAGATTCCTCACAAGAAAATCTACATGGGGATCTGCACTGAAATGAAGACAGCCAGAAGGAAAGTAGCAAGCACAAAACATTATTTAAGCAAAACACACTCTTAGCCAGCCCTGGGTTGTTTTCTGGTTGGATATTATTGGGTCTTTTCTGGGCTGGGAGGAGCTGTGCAGTAGTCTCTGAAGGAGGCTACTTCCAATCATTTGGGAATCCCCTCCCACAGGTTGGGAGAAGGAGTTTTATGACCCCACAAGGTTTGCACCTGATTCCGCATCAATGATGAGCTTACGTGTTACACTGGAGCACAGGTAGAAGAGGACAGCTTTGTTCTGCGTCTGTGGCTCTAGATCAGTCAGTCCCAAGGTCTCAGAAGTCACAAGGTCAGGAAGTTGTTCCGCTGGCTTTTAATCTGTAGCTTATCACCATCCTGATTCTGGTTCTCCTCTCTGTCATTTTCTTTTAAGGATTTGGGATACTGCCTCTGGGGCATTCCTTCCACTGCTCCCCTCTAGCTTCTACCTAACATTTCCATCCAACATTCAGTAATGTATCTTATAGGACCATAATTAAGTTTAAAGTATATTTCTATGAAATAAATGAACACCAGATTTTATCTACTTTTGAGTTACAGTTATCAAACTGACCCTTAACTATTGCAAATTAAAGCATGAGCCTACTGCTGGTATCTAGTAAGAATATCTTGCCACACACAACTATCAATTTGCTATAGAAGTTTCCAAATGATTACCCCCAATTTCTGTGGGTATGCCCTTGCAATAACAACCTGTTTGTGGGCCAGCAATAATTTATGAATCAGACTTTGAATAGCACTGACCTAGAATACAACCTTAGTTTTGTTTTTTGCTTTCTTCATTGTACTGCTTTGAGTGATTGAGTGATTATAAAACTGTAGTTAGAGTTTCCATTTCACTCCCCAACTTCAAATCCTGAAGTGGTTCTGTAGAAGATGGTATCTCTTGCACATAGATACAAAACAGTTAAAGTTTACCTTCTGTTAAAAAAGTTACAAACACAACACAGAGAGCATGCTTTAGTATATCTCAGGGCCACTCCAGTTCTTGACAATAAACACAGCTGGGAAAGTAGGTGAATTTCTTAAATAAAGATATCTTTACAGGGTGCTAGTTTTTTTTTTCCCTGGAAGTGGGGACAGAAACAGCCTAACAATGAAGAATTTCTGAGCCATTAGTGATTATAAGTTCTCCATTATTATATGCCTGCTTTGATCAGCCAGATATTCTACATTCTTTCATTCTTTTCTTATTTAGTCCTCAGTTCTGTTTCATTTTAATTCTTGTGTGCATTTTACTTACAGGAAATAGGGAGAACCATGGCTAAGACGCCAGTGGTGGGACTCAATAAATGAAGCAATTTCTGCTTCATTTGAACTGAACAATTAACATAAGCCATACTAAAATCCTTCTTCTTCATGCTCAGGTATGCACTGGAATCACCAAATTTTTAAACTAAAACTTAAAGGAACTTTAAATTTGGGTCAAATGCATGCTGCTTCCCTGGGCTAACATTATTCTTATTTTGGTGTTGAGGATAAATTATTGCAGACCTCTAATATCATTTTTGTGCTTGATAACTCCCATTTTTCCTATCAGGTTTCCTCTGTACCCTTCAATAAACCCGTTCTGGCTCCACCAAGCAACCCACTTGGGACTGTGTAAATACATGCCTTCTGTGTTCCTTGTTATGTTTGTTCAGTGAAAGGAACCTGCAGGACATGAGAAAGGAGAGTGAGTTTGAGTGATTTCCCTGCTTATCTCCACTGTTACCATGTGCTGACTACATGGTACCGTGGCTTCTGTTAAGCAACTTTCTTACAGGACTTTCTTTTGCTCCGTGCTCCAATAATTGTTTCCTATTCTTGCTCCTTTAGGCCTAAAGATGGCTTAAAAAAAAAAAAAGTCCTACTGTTAATAGTCCCAGAATAACACATTTGTTCTTGTGATTTTCCTATACACTGCCAACGATGTATATACAAAACAACATGTTCTATGAATTCCCGCATTTGAGTCTACCATATACACCTTGGCAGTTTACTTTCTGACAGAAATTGATATGAGGAGTGATCTCAGGGGAAAAAAAAACAAAATTAGATTATGTACTTGGTTATATACATATTTTAAGTTCACTGAGATATATTCCTCATGAATCATCTAAAATAAACAATGCAGTGTTGGCCCAAGTATAGAAAAACGACCCGTAGAAAAGAGAATCAAGAATGACTGAGATATATACATTAACCTGATTTATGACCAGGAGCCACTAAATTCAATGAGGAAGGAATGATGTTACAATGAATGTTTTACATGAGTCACGGACTCAAAAGTGAATGATTTAAAAATATAATTTGCCTATGAAGGCATTGAAAAATATAATGAGCATTGTATAGGAAAATACCTTAAAATAGGTCATAAGATGTACTATATATAAAACAAAAGAATAATGAGTTTGACATTGATAGAACAGTTGCAAAGCATTAACCAGGAAAAAAAAATGACTGGTATATAAATGTATAGAAAACACCTATATAAATAAAAAAATATAATGCCTGACTACAATAGCAAGTTTTATATATCATCCTGGCTAGTACCCAATTATTTAATCAAGAACAAATCTAAGTGCTGCTTTAAAAGTATTTTGTACATATGGCTAACATCTATAATCCATTTAAGTAAAAATGACCTTCAATAATTTGGGTGGCCCTCATCTAAACAATTGAAGGACTTGTGTGTGGGGGGGGATTTTCTCTGAGAAGAAATTCTGCTCTGACACTACAACATCAACTTCTGCCTGAGTATCCAGTCTGCCTGTCTGCCAGTTTATTAGCCTCCACAGTCATGTGAGCCAATTTCTCTGGAGAAAACTGTTTCTCCAGAGAACCCTATCTAATACAGATTTTGTAGTAGCAAGTCATAATTGTTTAACCATGGACCAAGTTACCATGCATTCTGAGCTGCCCAACATGGACTAGCTATTGCTTGGCCCATGAGGGCAAAGGTTCTTCATGCACAGTAGCATTTCATCAACCAATGGAAGTGGTATACAAAAGATCAGGTTCAAGCAGACCGTGAAGGCACAAACGAGTTACAGCAGGAAGTGGCCAAAATAGTCTTAGCCCCAATTCTTACTCTACTGCCTCCTCTTTCCTAGCCTGCACTGATGGTACATGGGGAGACTTTATAGTTTATTGGTTTATAGATGGTTTTCTGTGACTCTTGACAGCCTCCAAAAGTGGACAGCTACTTTGTGGGACCTCCCTGAAGAACAGTGGAGAACATGTAAATCAGTTACTTTTAAGTTAAGGGAATTATCCTTGAGCATATGGGTGGGTCTCATCATATTAGTTGAAGGTCTTAAAAGTGTAAATGAAAATTCCCTAGAGAAAAATTCTGTTCCAAGATTGTAATAAAGAAATTCTGCCTAAAATTTGAGGCTACTACATTGCCCTACAGAGTTTGGACTTGCCAGTGTTCACGATCATATGAGTCAACTCCTTAACATAAATCTCCTAACTTTCTGTGTGTGTGTGTGTGTGTGTGTGTGTGCATGCATGTATGCCTGCACAATGTTCCTTTAGAGAATCTTAATTGATACACTGATAAACCAAGAAAAGAGGATGGGAAAGTGATAAAAACATTAAACATTTAAGCATAAACAACCACTTCAGGACAGAGGATATACAAAGAGTCAATAAACACATGAAGATGTGCTCTAACTCATCAGTTATCAGTAAATGCAAACTGCAGTAAAATATCATTTTACACTAACCAGAATATCCAAATTTAAAATAACAATATCAATAGCCACTAAAGTTTTTGAGCATCCAGAACTTGCAAACATTATTGTTGGAGGTATAAATTGGTAATGATATTTTAGATTAAAAAAATTGATAGTATCTAAACATATGTATATCTCAAGATAAGTTAATTATAGTTTTGGTGTCAGGTGGCTATAGAACAAATGACTATATTCACCAAAAGAACATGTAAGAATGTTCAGAAGCATGTTCAGTATAACCACAGACATGACACAACCTAAATGTTTGTCAACATGATTAAATCTCCACACATCTCTCTCACTCACTCTCTTCCCCCCACCTCTCTGTCTGTCCCTGTATATTCCTTCCCTCAACTTTCACACCTGAGTAGAAACCTCTTCGCTGTTACTGTATCTGGGGGGCAAAACTATTCTTTATATTTTCTTAATACTCTCCCCAAACCTTTGTAAAAAATCCTTAATAATCTCTCCTCAAATTAACCAATTTGAGTGTGCCTTATCTTTCCTGCCAGGACACTGGCTATTATAATATCCATATTTTCCAGGGCACCTGGGTGGCTCAGTTGGTTAAAGCCTCTGCTTTTGGCTCAGGTCATGATCCCAGGGTCCTGGGATCAAGCCCCACATCGGGCTCTCTGCTCCGCGGAGAGCCTGCTTCCTCCTCTCTCTCCCTGCCCGCCTCTCTTGCCTACTTGTAATCTGTCTGTCAAATAAATAAATAAAAACTTAAAAAAAATAATAATAATATCCATATTTTCCAAGTTTGAGCAGATGCTTCCAACAGAACATCCTTGTGACGTGTTCTTCCAAGCATAGTGTTCAATTTTTGCTATTTTGTTCAAGTGAAATAGATTTGGCAAACCCGCTCTGAATGTCACCTGATTTATACTCCACACTACTTACATTTAATCTATTGTTTCTGCATTTATTAATCCATATGTGAAATTATTGATTAAAAATTGATGAATTTAAAAAGCTGATGAATTAATGTCATGTTAAAATTGTTTTGATCCGTAGATGCTTTGCTTTTGAAACATGTTATAGCTCTGAAGTTGGAAGAAAAATATCACAAATTTTATTAATTGAACTCATCAATGTGGAAGACTTCATGTTTTTCATTCTATGAGGAAAACAATGAAGAGTAATTATTTCCCCTGAATTCAAGCACTCCTAAACACTGTACTATTCAAAGTGCTGTTTTATATTTTTATTTAAAGATTTAGCTTTATGTATATACTAAGAAACAGAAGCAAAATTTATAAGACAATCATTCCATCTTTCAATATAAGTACAAGGTCCATAACAATTGGAAAGCAAAGAAAAAAAAAATCACATCTAGATGTCCCCCAAATTACCAAATGTTAGATAGTGAGGATGAATAGACAATATACTCAGGAAGCCTATTCTAATTATGACCTGTTACAAAAGTTGGTGTTTGAGCAGTGTATTTGTCTGTGTAGGGGGTGTGTATGATGACCCAGCAAGGCAGGATACCTGATGTCCTCTCAGGTTTCAGATTTTAACATCACTAAGTTAAAAATAGAACCCCCATGTGATTAAGCAAATCCACTACTATGTATCAAAAGGAAGAGGAAAGAGGACTCTGAAGAACTATTTGCAAGCCCATGTTCATTGCAAACTTATTCATAATAACAAAGGTATGAAAACACCTACATGGGCATCCGTGAACAAATGGATAAAAAGTATGGCATAAACATATAATGGAATATTATTCAGGCTTAAAAATAAAAAGGAAATCCTATCATTTGAAACAACATGGATAAACCTGGATGGCATTATGCTGAGTGAAATAAGCCAGACACAGAAAGACAAATTCTTTTTGAAGTCACATATGGAATCTAAACAGACTCACAGAAGCAGAGAGTAGAATGGTGGTTGCCAGTGGAGGGGTGAGGGGGTAATGAGATGGTCCAAGGGTATAAAGTTTCAATCATGCAAGGTAAATGAGTTCTGAAGAAGTAAGTACAGCATGATGACCATAGTTAACAGTATAAATTGTATATTTGAAATTTGGTAAGAGGATAGATCTTAAAGTAAATCTTTTCAACACGCACACATATACATACACATGTTAAATATACAGATGATGGATATGTTATTTAACCTGGTTGTGGTGATCTTTTCACAATGTGTACATACATAAAAACTTCAAAGCTGTATAGCTTAGATATATACAATTTTTATATGTACACAAAAAGATACTGTCATTACTATGACTGTCCTTTCTACCCTTCCTCACACTCATCACTTTTATAGTCTCCATATTTCTCAAAAACAATGAAAGTGTGTGTGTGCACATGCATGTGTATACACGTGCATGTGTGTTTGAGGGTTTTTTTTTTAAATATTTTATTTATTTGACAGAGATTACAAGTAGGCAAAGAGGCAGGCAGAGAGAGAGAGAGAGAGAGAGGAGGAAGCAGGCTCCCCACATAGCAGAGAGCCCTATGAGGGACTCGATCCCAGGACCCTGAGATCATGACCCGAGCCGAAGGCAGAGGCTTAACCCACTGAGCCACCCAGGCGCCCCTGTGTGTTTGAGTTTGATGGGACTACGTTTTTTAATATCTTCTCTTCAGTTCAAATTTAATGGGCATAAAATTCATGTGACAGACATTCCTAGGCACTCATACAATCTATATGAATGAGAAATTATTTCCATCGTGTACACCCAAACTCCCTATTTCCTATACTAAGGCTTTGAGACTTCTGTCAATTGAAAAATTAAGTTTTCATTGATTGTTTTAAAAATCTCCTTAGAAAGAAAATAATCATAGAGCAGTAAACCAGTTAACATAATATAACCTAAGGACATGCTTAATGCCACGAGAAATAACATTGCAATATCCAAGTTAGAAAAATATGAAATTGTCTTCCATTTTCCTTAAGTTTGAACCTATAACTTTTGTCTTCTAATTTAAAACTTGGTAATCTTTTGTCTGCAGGTCTACTCTATTATTGCTATTAAAAAGCTCTTAGGTTGCTATTAAAAGTTCTAGAGATCTGCTATACAACACTGCACCTATAGTCCACAATAATATATTGTACACTTTAAAATTTGTTAGAAGGGTAGATCTCATCTTAGATGCTCTTACCACAATAAAATAAAATTTTAAAAACTCAAATTCATTATGTTTATCTCAGGCCTAGAAAATTATATCAGTTTGCTTTTGATGTTACCTAGAAAAAAATTATTTAACTATTTAATGGAAGGGAGAGACTGGTAGTTGTATGTAATATTGAAGTTCCTGTTCTCAATTACAATTTTATATCATTCCAGTGATATGCCTAACTAAAGTGCTCCATTTTCCAGCCTATCATTTCACCACTTGGGCATATTCTAACCAATTAGATGAAATCAAGCAGGTTATGTGCTACTGCTCCTTAAAAATAGGTATCCTTCTTTTCTACTCTAGTTTTGCATATAAAATTCATCTACTTTTCATTTAAGCTTTACCAAATAAATTTGGAGATTTTATGTATTTTTCTGATTTTTGACATATCTCCTATTGTTATTTGTGAAAAGAGAGTCAGGCAAATAACTAATGATTGTAGGATTTAATTAATAGTTGGGCAAATATGGGGTGCCAATCATTGTACTTTATGCTTTTGAAAATAGGTTATTTATTAAAGATAGATATTATTATCCACATAATAAAATGCAAGATTACTGCATCAACTACTTTTAAAAATTAATCAAAACTAAATAGCTTAAAAGATTAATAAGAGACTTAGTTTTCTAGTTAAAGCAAAGGAGATTTAAAAAGATAAATTTGTAAAATAAATATATATCTTTTATTGAAAAAAGTATATAAAATAGGTGTGCCTGGATGGTTCAGTGGGTTAAGCCTCTGCCTTCAGCTCAGGTCATGATCTCAGGGGCCTGGGATCTAGCCCCCCCAGTGAGCCTGCTTCCCCCTTTCTCTCTGCCTGCTTCTCTGCCTACTTGTGATCTCTCTCTCTGTCAAAAAAATAAATAAAATCTTTTAAAAAAAGTACATAAAATAAAGTCACATTTTTATAATACTAAACCATGCTATCCCTATTATCTAAAAATGAAAGGGTTTCTTTCAAAAATAGTAATGTCTTTATTTGAATGCTTCAAAATAGGTTTATGCAAAATGTGCCATGGATTAGTTGATATTTAAAACATGTTCTAATTTTTGTATACATTATTACCTAATTATCAATAATTTTTAATTTCAGAAGTACACATTTGTTGATAACAAATCATGTTCTAGACACATGCAAGATAACAAATACTTATTTCACTCATATGATTTCATTGTTTATGAGGGCTTAACATTTTCATTGTTTTCTTTCTTAAAAGCTATAATAATAAATAACAGTGACTTGAGTTTAATTTTTAAACCTCAGTCTTTCAGACAAATACCATCCCCACACTGTATTCCTCTTATAAGACTTCTTCATCTAGGCTATTTACCTTCCTTTTCCATTTTTTTCTAATCTACTTTTCAATCAATTCTCCTAGCCAGGACCCTGGGATCATGACTTGAGCCGAAGGCAGAGACTTTAACACACTGAGCCACCCAGGCACCCCGTAAACTGATAACTCCAATAAACAAGAAAATGTTGACTCTTGGAATGATAAATACAAAACCAATTTAAAGTATAACCTATTTATATGAGAATAGATAAATTAACTTCAACAGGTTGTCATATAGCACAGTGTACAATTACTAAAATGAATCATTTAATTGTTTAATAATCAGAGCGCCTCCATGGTAACAGCTTGTGTTTTTATTATTTACCTTCAGTAAAGAGGAATGGGAGGTTCAGTTTTATGTTATATCTCAAGAGCAGCTGATGAGTCTTAATTTTAATCAAAGTATCTCTTATGAAAATAAGTAAAAAGATTGGAGAGTATTGAGAGAACAAAGAATGGACAATGAAAGCCTCAGGCAAAAAATTTGCTATTGACAGAGGCATTTAACATACAATCTTTGGGTAGTAATTTCATTAAAAGAAGATTAAAACTAGGCACATTTGTTATTTTTATCTAAGTCAAGAATTAAGGTTTTGAATCAAAATTTGAATCCAATGTTGCTTGATGTTTCATTTTTAAAAAGCTTATGTCTTTGAGCTGGATAATGTGCTATGCCATTGAACCCTTATATCAATTCTATGAAGTTGCACAATTGTGTATACTTTTCAGTGAACACTGTGATTGCACAGAGAGGTTATTTAACCTGCTTAAAGTAACATCGTTGTTAAATTATAGACTCAGATTATGAATTTAGGCAACATCCAGAATCTCTGTTCTTGTCTAATATTCTCTTATTGCTTAAAATATTCATTGATTTCCCTATCACCCTTTTGCATTCAGGAGTGTTCCTATAACTTGCCTTCATTAATGGATTTGGTAAAAATGACCTAATACCACTTTTAATGAAAAGCCCTAAGAGCTAGTCTAAGATAGTCATGCATCTCCCATTTTCCATGAAACTAGTGAATTACATGCAGATAAGGGCCATTCAGTCATCCTGGTCCCAACATGAAGACAGTGTGAGCAGGATTAGTGTCAACCTGAGATGAACCCATAGGCTAAAAATATTCATGGCTATAAGTCACTAAGAATTTGTACTGTTGATTATTGTGGTATAACCTAGCTTATCTCAACTGATATAGCTCATAACCACAATATTATTTGGTTTTCAACACAATATGCATATACCTAGTGCCAAATCACATCCAATATTTTATCAGTTGATATGTATGTCAGATAAAGGTGATGCCTGGTTACTTTATCTGAAAGATCAGTATAAATTGTAAGCCAATATTAACTAGGGTATATGTCCTTCTGCTTGATCTACTGATCAAAATTAGAGAAAGTCAAATAAATAAGCTAAGCCAAAAAAAAAAAAAAGTGGGAGAGAGAGAATTTCTTGTTATATAATAAGACAAAGAATGTTTAAATAATCCAAAGCATGGATCTTGTTTTTATATCTCAAATAAATCTTATTTAAAATAGTTTGTTGTTTTAAGTAAGTGAAAATTCCACATTAAACTAAAAATGTGTTCATCTTTTCCCCAAGACAATCTAAAGTGAAGTCCAGTAATTACATCTAGAGATAATTATCTATTTTTCTGAGTTCATATTTTTCAGATGACATTTATTTCTTCATTAGTGTCATCATAATGCCAATTTAGACTTTCCACAGTCTTTAGATTAAATGTTTTATTTAACAACTTCAATATACACAATAAAAAAAGAGAAATTACAGAACATTCAAACAGAAATCTCCATTTAAGGGAAAAAAAGGCAAGATTTTCACAAAGATGGCACCAAATGTGAAGCAGGAAACTCCTGGCCATCCTGAAGCTGAAGCTAAAGCAAAGAATTTGAAGACCAAGAAAGTAGTATTTAGAGCCAGAAGAAGAAGGAAAAGGAGGGAAAGAAGGAGAAGGAGGAGGAGAGGAAGAAGATGAAGAAGAAGAAGGAGGAAGAGGAGGAGGAGGAAGGTTAGGTCAGGAGAAAGTGGGGAAAGAAGATGCACACATCACCCACCTTCTAGAACCCCAAGACACTACTGCTACAAAAGCAGCACAAATATCCTGGGAAGAGCACCCCTCAGGAAAAGCAAGCTTGACCACTATGCCATTGTCAAGTTCTTTCTGACCTCTGAGTCACTCTGAAGAAGGTAGAAGACAACACATTTGTGTTGCCCACACACTGTGGATGTCAACACCAACAAGCACTAATTCCAGCAAGCTGTGAAGATACTCTATGGCATTGTTGTAGCCAAAGTCAACACTCTGATCAGTCCAATGCTTTGAGGAAGGCATATGTTCCACTAGCTCCTGAATACAATGTTTTTGATGTTACCAACAAAGCTTTGAAATGTGTAAGCCTGATGATTCACAGGCCTGTACCCCTCAGGCAAATAATATAGTATTTGTTAATTTAAAAAAAATTGAGATCATCTAAACTGAGCCTAGCTGGTTAATTCCAAATATAAACTTTTTCATCATTAAAAAAAAAGAAAAAGATGGGGCGCCTGGGTGGCTCAGTGGGTTAAAGCCTCTGCCTTCTGCTCGGGTCATGATCCCAGAGTCCTGGGATCAAGCCCCGCATCGGGATCTCTGCTCCACAGGGAGCCTGCTTCCTCCTCTCTCTCTCTGCCTGCCTTTCTGCCTACTTCTGATCTCTCTCTGTCCAATAAATAAATAAAATCTTAAAAAAAAAAAGAAAAAGAAAAATATAGAGTGGCCAAATCTTCATAGCATATACCACATTGTGCTAGAGTGAAATACCAAGGTCTTCCAGCTATGAAGTAATGTGGGTGCCTTCACCAATAATTTATCCACACTTTTCATTCTCTCTGAGTGAGTACTTTTTGTCAGGCTCCTGCTCCATGTTTTCTAAAAGAAGTATACAGGAGAACTTTATTTCAGCTCTATGGTATTAAGAGTGAGCCTTCCCCCACCCCGCCCCCCAGTAACAAGAACTGGGTTGTATTCAGAGATGGAGAAACTGTAGATTCTTGTTTGCTAGTCTTCTTTGTCAATATTTTTTTTAATCTTACTAGCTACATAGAATTAATTTCAAATAATTCAAAGCTAGTAACGTCAATGATAATAAATGTCTAATCATATTTTGAATATAGGTGTTTTCCTTTCAGCTATCAACAGAAATGCCCTTTCCACAGTGAATAAAGAGTAAATTAGTTTGATCCCTAACTGAGTCTGAGAATAGAAACTGTAACATTTTAAAGTGAGGGCTATGTTGTAGTAAAATGAACAGAATATCAATTTAACATACAAGAATACGGGAATTCTCATTGTCCTATGCCCACTTTGACTCAGTCCATTCGTGACTTTATGGTTTGCCATTTATGATAACCCATTCTGAAATTCAATTTCTATATGATTAAGGACTTCAGCGTCATGCATATTATAGAAGCAATTGTCAATAATGGAATGTATATCTATGTAACAGAATGTGATGGGAATGTCTATTTAGATATGGCTAGATCCAGGAGCTCTAGTAATTTCATTAAAGCCCTACTTCCTTATTTTAAGGTTCTTTGTCATTTCTTGCATTGGATGTGATTATAGACTTTCTCCAATTGTAGCAAAAGATACACTATCAGCTTTACATTCCTCTACATATAGAACTTTTGATCTAAAATAAAAACTGGGGCACCTGGGTGGCTCAGCTGGTTAAGTGTCTGACCCTTGGTGTAGGCTCAGGTCATAGTCTTGCAATTGTGAGATCAACCCCACATTGGGGTCTGCTTAGTGTGCGGTCTGCTTCAGATTCTTTCTCACCTGCCCTCTGCCTCTGTTTCTCCCTGCTTGTACAAGCGTGTACATGTGTGCAAACACTCTCTCTTTAAAATGATAAATAAAATCTTTTTTAAAAAAAGGAATTCTCTTTCACAATGTCTGTAAATTAATTCCAAGGAAGATTTGGGTGATCTTTGCTTGTGTTCTGTGTTTACTTCTGTAGAAAGAATTAGAAGTAACATAAATTTGTGATCTGTCCAAGCTACAGATTTTTGCCTATAAAACCTTGGAAAAGGTAAGGGACAACTTCCTTCCTTCCTTTTTTTTTTTTTTTTTTTTTTTTTTCAGCTTTTTTTAGGGATAAAATTGGCATATAAAATTGTAAGATATTTTAAGTATACATTGTGGTATATGATATACATTGTGGTATACACTGTGAAAAAGATTACCTCCATCTAGTTAATTACATCTACTACCTCACATGTTTATCTTTTTTGAGTGTGTGTATGAAAACTTTTAAGTAACAAGAAATAAATGAAGCAATCACTGCAACAAGGGAGAATACCAAAGTCTTCAGTCTATACAACTAGGGGTCAAAGTCTGAATGTCAAGGACAGTGGAAACAGACTTAAAGAGACTGAGCATGATTAGAACTTTAAAAATCAAAGATCCTGCTGCCTATTTGTAGAGAGCATAGACGCCTAAATAAGTTTGTTGCCAAGAGCTCTTTATTTAGCTAAGTAAGTATGTCACACTGAGTGTGACCTATATTTTTTGAAATTTGAAGACACCTGTTAATAGTATCTTTGTTACATGTCAGTTTCGGTATTTTAACTATTTTTCTTTTTTTTTAACTTTTACCGGTTTTGCTATGATACGAGTTGTCTATGTATATTAATTTCCTACAGTGGGTTTAACAAATTACCACAAATTTTGTTACTAAAATCAATAAAAATTTATTATCTTACAATTCTTGAGGTCGTAATTCTGAAATGAGTCTAATGGGGCTGAAATCAAGATGTTGATGGCACTGTGTTCCTTCTAGAGGATCTAAGGGAGAGTATTTCCTTGCTTACCAATTTATAGAGATCATCAGCATTCCTTGGGTTTCTGGCTCTTTTTTCTATTTTCAAAAAGACTCATTCCAGATCTATTTCTATTGCCATGTCTCCTTTTTCTGATTCTGACCTTTATATCTTCCTCTTATAAGAAATCTTATGATTATATTGGACCCTTCTGGATAATGCAGGATAATTTTCACATCTCAAAACTTATTAAGCACTTCTGCAAAGTCTCTCTTGTCAAATAAGTTGACATAGTTATAGATTCTTGAGATTAGAACATGAAAATATTTAGTGGGAATGAGTCAACCTACCACACCTACCATATGGATGTTTAAATCGTGTTTTAAACAAATCTGGGAATTGTTAACCATTATTTTCAGCAAGGGTTCTATGTCTTTTTATCTCCCCTTTTGCAATTACAATTTCACAAGTGTTGGAATATTTGATATGCTTTAACAGATTTGTGAGATTTTGTTCATTTTCTTGCAATCTTTATGTCTTTTTTTCTCCAGACTGGATACTTGCTCTACAGAAAAGTGCCCTGTTGCTTTCTTCTGCAATCTCAGATTTCCTGTTGATTTTTCCTGGTGAAGTTTTCACTTCCATCATCATATTTTCATCTCTAGAATTTCTATTTGGTTGTTTCTCATAGTTTCCATTTTATGTTAACTTTCTCTAGTTGTTGACTTGATAATAGTATAATTTCCTCTCCTTCTTTGGACAACTTTATATTTTTCTTGAGGATTCTTTTCTGCTAAATCAATTGTCTGATCCCACTCAGAAGCAGTCTCTGTTCCCTGGTTTTATTCCTGAGTAAGGTTTCCAATTCCTGTTTCTCTGCATGCCTATTTTTTTGAGTTAAAACTGGCATTACAAATAAATTGTTGTTTGGCTTGGATTATAATTTGCTCTTCTGAGGGTTATTAGTATTTATCACAGTAGGTAATTGTTTTGTCCTTGTTGAAATGTGCAGCTATTGGTACCTCTTAGATTTTGTTCATGCTTATCCTTATCAACCTGGGAACTAGGATTCTGAACTATTGATATGCCTTAAGATGAATTAAAACAACCAAATAGTAGTTGATCAAAATTTTTTCATCTGAGAGGGAATATTCCTTCATGACACCAGGGATTTAAATGTCAATAATCATACAATCTGCAATTATCAGGACCATAGATTGAAGGCAGTAAAATATATAGGCAAAATCAAGACTGGATGATAATCATAGTAATTTGTGTTATTTTCTCATGATTATTTGATTTCCTCTTATTCTTTGTCATGATTCTTTGCAGGCATAATACAATTTCCCAAACTATTGAATTGGAACTCGTGGACATTTGACATGCTTTGATTAATGAGTTATAAAAGGATTTGACATTTGTTTTATCTGAGCAAAAAGCCTTAATATATTTTGTTGAATTGTGTACATAAAAATGTGTGTACATAAAAATATGATCCACATAATCACTACTCTTTTAAACTGAGTTCCACAATAAGAAGACATGTACAGGTGAGTCTAGCCAAGCCCAGAGAAACCAGGAGAGACCAGAAGAAGAGCTGTAGTTGACCCATATCTCTTATGTAATATGGACAAAGAAAAAAATTGCTTTTGTAATCCACTGAACTGTTGGCGATTTCTGTGACTATAGCAGAAAAATGACTAAAATAGCAGTCTCTTATGTCTTCTTTTTGTGTTTGAAAAAGAGTACATACTGCTTCCTACCTTAAGGTAAACAATAAGTATACTGCAAAATTAAATGTGTAAGTAAGAATTCGGAGTAATGAAATGTTTTTTTTTTGTTTGTTTGGGGTCTTTTTGTTTTTGAGTAATGGAATGTTTGAATGTTGATAAATCATCACAAAATTGAGGTAAAATTTAATCAAAGATTTTTATGTTCTTATTGGCTTATAATTCTCCTATACAATTTGGAGGAGAAGTATAATGGTTATCTACATATTTATTGAATTTTTATCACAGCTAATGATATAGCATATCACTGGGTATTTGTATAATAAATTTAATAAATCTAATAATAATAAATCTAATAAATCTATGAGAATTATCAGTCACCTGCTCTTAGTAACAATAACTTATACTCAAGGTGTTTCTTAGAGAGTGGAATAGAACAAATAGTAAATGAGAAATAAGAATGGAGGGGTGGCTCCTGGGTGGCTCAGTCATTTGAGTGTCTCCCTTCAGCTCAGGTCATGATCCTGGAGTCCAGGGATTGAGTCCCATGGTGGGCTTCCTGTCCAGCGGGGAGCCTGCTCTCCTTTTCCCTCTGCCCCTCCCCTGCTTGTGCTCTCTCTCACACTTACTCTCTCTTAAATAAATAAAATAAAATCTGTAAAAAAGAAAAAGAAGTGGGGCGCCTGGGTGGCTCAGTGGGTTAAGCCTCTGCCTTCGGCTCAGGTCATGATCTCAGGGTCCTGGGATCGAGCCCCGCATCAGGCTCTCTCCTCAGTAGGGAGCCTGCCTCCCCCTCTCCCTCTGCCTGCCTCTCTGCCTACTTGTGATCTCTGTCTGTCAAATAAATAAATAAAATCTTAAAAAAAAAGAAAAAGAAGAATCAGGAAAGATGACATCTAAAGTAAAATGTTTAACTTGGGATATTTCAAGGTAATCATTACTCAAGCAGTATTTATTCAACAATTTTTTTTGTTGTAGTTCAATATTTATGATCTGGAGAAGTTCCGTGGCAGGCACAAACAATTGCATTTTTTGAGGACAGAAACAAAAAGTGTACAGTACACAAAATTGATTCTCAGAAAAAACTCAGGACAAATAATTTCTAATCATGAATCACTGACAAGTTCACCTATCTGATTATGGACATGTCTATTTCCCCCCAAATATTTTCTTTCAAAATATTACAAATCAACAGAAATGGTGAAATGTAAATAATCACAACAAAAAATTATATATACCCTTCAAATTGATTCTGTAATTGATAATTGAACATTAGTTGAGTTACACAATTAAAATTTTGTGTGACAAAATTTGTGTGACAAAATTTGAATCACTGAGCAAAGTGGTTATTATATATCATATAAAATTAAAAAGTACGTTTTTCTGGCATTTGTATAATAAAAAAGCCTATCTTATCTGATTCTCCCTGGATATTTTCCACACTAATAGAGGGGAAAAAAATCTTATGATCTATTTGTATGCAGTTCTACAGAAGATTTAATGTCAAATTCTCAAACACTGTGTACTTGGGGCATTTTTCAGAGAGTCTCATTCTTCGAGGGGCTGTATCTGAAGTAATTTTACTTATGCTGTATTATCTCTACAAATGAAGAGAAAGCAAGTAGCAACAAGTATTGTACTTCCCTCTGTGGGGAGGCGAATAGAATAATAAGAAAATAAATTGCTTTTGCTGTGCTATCTTTTGATGTACTGCTTAGCAGTAGGTGGTCCTCCTCTGATCATTGGTTGACTGCCTTTAGGAACAGTTCATGGCAGTTCAGAGAGACACTGCTAGGAATTTTATAATTGGAGCAGAATACAAGGACTCTACAAAGAGTGATACCCTAAGGACAATCTGAGAAATAAACACTATTTATTACAGGCTGAAAAAACAACAACAAAAAAAACCCCGAAATAACTTAAAGTGATCATGTTCTAATATATTTTTCCCTTGTACATTATATCATTGTGGGTAAATAAACTTAGATAGCAGTGTTTTATGTTCAAGTTATTATGATCTTCATCATATAACTGAATTATTATATATGGTAAGCTACAAAAACGTTTATTCATGGTTTCTGAATACCCATTAGGTACTGTTAAATAATATTATAATCTTTCTTTACTTTTACTCCAGGAGAATTAATCAGAAAATGTTATACACACACACACACACACACACACACACTATATATATATATATACATATACATATGTATATATATATACACACACATACATATACATACATACATACATATACGTATATATATATATAAACACTATATATATACATATATAGTGTGTGTGTATAAAATATATTATAAACATTTTCACTCCTACATAATAAAATATTTATACGATATAATTTTTTTGCCAGACTCCTGCTAGGAATTTTAAATATGTTATTTTTCTCACTTTAAAGCTCCTTTTCTAGTTTGAGAAAATCAGAGCAGAAAGTAAGGCTGACCAGCTAGAAATTTCGAAAGTCAGGTTTTAAACCTTAATAAGTCTGACTATAGGGACACTTGAGTGGCTCAGTCGATTAATCATCTGCCTTTTGAGCAGGGCATGATCCCATCGTTTTTGGATCTAGTCTTGCATAGGCTTCTTGCTCAGCAGGAAGCCTGCTTCTCCCTCTGCCTGCAGCTGCCCCTGCTTGTGCTCTCTCTGTCTCTTTCTCTCTCTCTTTCTGAAAAATAAAAATATAAAATCTTAAAAAAAAATCTGACTGTAAGACTCATTCATTGTCATATTAACCCAATCATTCACAGGATATAATAAACTGGGAATGGATGGAGGTACAGACACAAACACACACACATTTGTAAGTTATATTGTACCTCAAGTAAAAGTAACCTCAAATTTTCATATTTTAAAAGATTTTTGATTTGCTGATCATATAGTAAATATTTATAAATATCATAGATATTATAGACAAAAAAATCTGTATTAACTGATTGTATTGCTCCTTGCTTTGTCTGAGAGGAAGCTCAGACCCACGATTATGACCTTATCCAACAATTAGAAAGTGAATTATGGTGTGTTCCTTGTGTGGTGTTGTTTGGCATAGGATTTAAACAAGTAAACTTATTTATTTTTTAAATTTTCATTAACTGTATTTCCCTTCTTATATACCATGTCTGTGTGACATCAGTTTATTTTTTTTAACTCATTTTAGAAAAAAATACATAGTAGTACCTTTGGAACCTAGTGGTAGACATAGAGTTCTTAAAATTGACACCAAAAATATAATCTATAAAAGGAAAAACTGATATATTATACTTCCAAACATCTGCTCTGTGAAAGGACAGGATAAGAGAATGGAAAGTAAAACAACAGACTGGGAAAAAATATGTACAAACTACAGGTCCAACAAAAGACTAGTGTCAGGAGTAAACAAGAAGTTGTCAGAGAATAAAACAATCTAATTAACAAATGGGTAGAGAATAAGGGCTATTTCTCCAAAGTTGGCATACCAATGGCAAATAAGCACATGAAAGATTCTCAACTTCATTAACCAGTAGGAACTGCAAATTAAAAACACACTGAGCTATCACTAACACATCTATCACAATGGCTTAAAAAAATAGTGACAACACCAAACATTGATAAGAATGGATGGAAACTAGATTACTCATATGTTTTGGGTAGCAGTGTAAAACACATTCTTCTGAAAAACGGTTTAGGAGTTTTTAAAGAATAATTCAGCATGCAACTACCATGTAATCCAGTCACTGTGCTCTTGGGCATTTATCCTAGGGAGATAAAAATATATGTCTATGGAAAAAAAGGAATAGAAATGTTAATACCTTTATTCATAAGAGTAAAAAACTGGAAACACCCCAGATGTACTTCAGTAGATGAATAGTTAAACACACACTCCTAAAAGAGATGGCACTGAGATTATGGCAGCAGAAGGCATCCCTCTTTGTGCTCTCCCTCCCTACCCCTACCTTAAGAACTAAAATTTGGCTTCCATCCAGAAACAAAAGTGCCTCTGTGGGAGTTGTGGGATCCAGCACCATACACCAAAGGACCCAAGAGGATTCTCATCTACCGGTACTTTGGGTAATAGGCAGACATATCTCGGTACGAGCTATGAAACCAGCAAGAACATGCAAGGCAGCCTCAGCCTCTCTTGGCTGAAGTCAGGGAACATTGAAAGAGCATTGACTTGGGCAGACACCCACAAATGAGAGAGCTTTTGAAGAAGACCAAGTTTCCTGAGGAGAGATTCCAGCACTCTACTGAGGGTGGGGGGACGCAAGTTTGGATGTACCGGCGAGAGTAAGAGAAACTTTGCCAGCACCACCCCTTCCTTAAGCAATCGATCACATATAGGATTATAGGTTAATATCCAAAATATTTATAGAACTCATACAATGAAACAACAAGGAAAAAATAATCTGACTTGAATATAGGCAGAAGAGGGGCACCTGGGTGGTTCAGTGGGTTAAACATCTGCTTTCTGCTCAGATTGTGATTCCAGGGTCCTGGGATAGAGCCCTACATCGGGCTCTCTGCTCGGTAGGGAGCCTGCTTCCCCTTCTCTCTCTGCCTTCTTGTGATCTCTTCTGTCAAATAAACAAATAAAATCTAAAAAAAAAAAAAAAGAAAGAAAGAAAGAAAGAAAAGAAAAGAAAAGAAAATAGGCAGAAGAACTAAATAGGCTTTTTTTTTTTTTTTCCAAAGAAAACCTCCAAATGGCCAACAGGTACATGAAAAGATGTTCAACATCACTAATCATCTGGGAAATGCAAATCAAAACCACTGTGAGACACCACCTCACATCTGTTAGAAGGTTCACCATCAAGAAGATGCACTGTTGGGGATCTAAAATGGTAGAGCCACTATAGAAAAAAGTATAAAGGGTTCTTGAAAAATAAAAATCAGAACTAAAATGTGATCCAGAATCCAGGTCATTTAGAGACTAGATCTTAATTTTTACCACAAAAATGAAATTATGATAGTTTGATGTGATAGAGGTATTAGCTAATGCTATGGTGGTAATTGTATTATAATCTATAAACCTGTCAAATCAACATGCTGTACAGCTTAAACACACATGTCAGTTATATCTCAAAGAAAAAAAAGGAGCATACCTAAAGCACAGAACAATCTAGTATAGAAGGTCTGGAGTCTAAAGACTTGAGTACTCATGAAAGAAATTGAGGAAGACACAAAGAAATGGAAAAATGTTCCATGCTCCTGGATTGGAGCATGGAGAC
>PISX010011773.1:35574-63716 GCA_004024625.1 Mellivora capensis
AATATTGAAAAAGAAAGCCAAAGTTGGTGGCATCACGATTCCGGACTTCAAGCTCTATTACAAAGCTGTCATCATCAAGACAGTATGGTACTGGCACAAAAACAGACACATGGATCAATGGAACAGAATAGAGAGCCCAGAAATAGACCCTCAACTCTATGGTCAACTAATCTTCGATAAAGCAGGAAAGAATGTCCAACAGAAAAAAGACAGCCTCTTCAATAAATGGTGTTGGGAAAATTGGACAGCCACTTGCAGAAAAATGAAATTGGACCATTTCCTTATACCACACACGAAAATAGATTCAAAATGGATGAAGGACCTCAATGTGAGAAAGGAATCCATCAAAATCCTTGAGGAGAACGCAGGCAGCAACCTCTTCCACCTCAGCCGAAGCAACATCTTCCTAGGAACATCGCCAAAGGCAATGGAAGCAAGGGCAAAAATGAACTATTGGGATTTCATCAAGTTTCTTTGATAATCATTAGTTGTATCACCTGCAAAATAGGTTAACAATGGTACTCACCTCATAGGACTTGCTGTAAGTATTATTACATATGCATATGAAAGTCTTAGCATAAAAACTAATCATAATATGGACCCGGTGAGTATAAGTTATTATGATTTACTTGTATTATTTTAAATGTAGTTATTGAAATACATGAAATAACAAAGGAATAATAGCAAAAACATTTATTTACTGATGAAAATAGAATATATTTTACAAATACCATGTAATTGCCTAGGGAATATGATACTTAAGTGTTTATAGTGAGAGGAAGTTAAAAAGGCTTAGTTATCTACAGAAGGGAATTGGGAACCAAGTCTTGAAAGAGATTATTTATATAAATTGAAAAAAAGAGAATTATAAAAAAATAAAAAAGGAAAAATCCCATCCCACAGCAATAGTGTACTACTACACATTAAGCACTAAAACGTACAAACTATGGTCATATGCAACAACCTGGATGAGACTCTAGAGAATTTTGCTAAGTAAGAAATTCAATCCCCAAAAGTCACATCCTGTATTATTCCTTAAATAACATTTTGAAATGACAAAATTATAGAAACAGACATACTAGTGGTTGGCAGGGTTTAAGGGGAAGATAGAGGTCAGGTAAGAAGTCGGAAAATATAAAAATGCAATATGAAGGATCCTTGTGGTGATGGAAAAGTTCTGTATTTTAACCACATCAATGTCAGTATCTTGCTTGTGATATTGTCATATAGTTTTGCAAGAACTTATCATTGGGGGAAACTGAATAAAGAATATATAGGATCTCTGTGTTATTTCTTAAAATTATCTATAAATCTACAGTTATCTCAAAGTTTTTTTAAAAGTAATTAATCAAAGCTATATGAGCAAATCAAATTGAAAATAATTAAGCTCTTACTTTAGCATTGCACAAAGCATAAGAGTTCCTAGCAATTATGAGTCCATGCATTAACTGTATACTATACCACACATTATACACCCTGCAAGAAGTAATATTGAGTTGTTCTCATTTATATGAACATTGAATTTGCATCAGTGAATATTTTCTCTCCACCCTGCCTAAACATGTTCTATTACTTTTGAAATGATGGGATAAAGGGCTTAAGAAGGATACTTTGGAGAATATGAGTAAACAGCCATACAGCATAGTTGATTACCTTGTTTTAAATGTATGTATCTACCTCTTTTAGTGATAGAAAACAGAGAAACTAGATGGCCACAGTAATGGTAGAATTAAGAATAAAATTGCAGGTGTCATGCTTTCTCTGAATTTAACAAACATATAGTCAAGCACAGTATTTAATGCAAATAAAGTAAAAGCATCTCAAAATGAGAGCTGGACAAAACGACATGCATTATTGTAAATACTAATTTATGATCTGTATGTGGAAACATTTGGGTGAATGTATCTTTGGAAAATAACTTTCATGACCTGACTTATAGTTAAGTACATGAATTACTACTAAAAAATGTCAAATACTATATCTCTAAACCATTTTTGTGATCTTAAAAAAAACACAATATTAATTTGTGGCTTAAATCAATCTTTGTATAGTCTTTCAAAAGTGGTTGTTTCAGGTGGGGAAATGATTTTATATTCTATCATACTGCATCATTTTCATATGTTTTTAGAGTTTTAAGATGATAGTTTTGCTTTAAAAATATACCTACAAGAATACTTATTTAATGCTTTGATTCTCAGTTTAAAAACCACGTAGCAAAAGAAAAGTAGAATTTCCTTTATTCATAGAAAAAATGTGATCTTATCTACAAAACAAAAGTATAAAACAAGATCATCTTGGAACTTTAGGTTTCCTGTTCTACATGTAAGGAGGTAGTAAGTCACCACTCCATACTAACAAGTAAAATGTCCAATGAACAGACTGAAAAAAAAAACAACAACAATTTTTCTAGGATTCATTCATAAGAGCGGTGAGGACACAAAACAAACTACAGCATCCAAGATTGGAGAGACAGACAGAAGAATGCAGGGAGCTGGCTTACCAGAACAAAGACTCAGGGGTAGAGAGAAATCAGCTCTGGAACCAAAGCCAGGAAAACCCATGCTGTAATTAAGGAAGTTTGGAGACTCAATGTGGTCAACTTTCTCTGAGTTAAAAAACCTCCAGAGACCCAGTCTCTAGAGGCCTGGCAAATCTGTGGGATTTATGCACAGGAGATCCACTAGGTTCTCCCAGTTATATCTAGGAAAAGTCCCCTCAAGAATACCAGCAGGAGGAGGGAAAGGGAACCATTTTGGAAATACGTCAAACCACATTGTTCTTAGTTAACCAGAGACTAGCTGGCCTGGGGTTTATCAGAGCCTAACTGACTTGAGGAAAGTGAGGTACCCAACTGCAGCCCACTCAAGCCTTTCACCTGGGAGAAGGAAAATACCCAATTCTAGTCAGCTCTAGACATCCTGTCCCACCTAATAAAAAGAAAAATAAAACCACGAAACATTTGTGAAATTCACCATCTGGAGACAGAGACTCATTAAAAGCCTGAGATTTAATCATAGGACTATTGAAAGCTTCCCCTCTCCCCGTACCTCACCACTACATTACTTAAGGATCTAAGTTCCTTTTACATGATGGTCTGTTATCACAGGAAAATGACAAGGTGCACCAAAAGGGAAAAAACACATTGTGAAGAGACAGAGCAAGCATCAGAACCAGATATGGCAGGGATGTTGGAATTATTAGACCAAAACTTTAAAACAGATGTTACTAATATTCACAGGACTCTAATGGTTAAAGTAGACAGCATGCAAGAGCAGATAGGAATATAAGCAGAAAGATGGAAAGCCTAAGAAGAAATGAGAATCTCTGTACTTTTTTTTATCAAAAAAGTGAACCAAAAATTTAAATTTTATATATATATGTATATATATATATATATATATATATAAAATCTTCTATTTTATCTCTAAAGATAGTTACCTGCTAAATTTGGGGAGAGGTGGAAGAGGTAATCTCCAAGTTCCCTTCTGTTGTGAATGTTTTAAGATTATTTCAGGAGCCTGGCATACATGTAAGAAAATAATTAGATTTACATTTTAAGAATTAAGTGGTATAAACAATGAAAACCTTTTGGGATGCTATGACACTGATTACTTATAATTCATAAAGTTATAATATATCCATAAAAAATTTAGTATTTTTCTGCTAGTGAAGGTCCATCTAAATTTATATTACATATAAATATATAATTTAATGATTACTATCTGCAGAATTATGATGTCTTATATACCACATAAATGTATTTTTCTGATAGTGTTAATATTTAATTTAGAAACATTTGAATTTGAAAAGAATTTAATGTATCAACTTATGATAAAATACTATTCTTAATAGATAATAAACACTTTGTTAAATATTTGGAATGCCATTTTTTAAAAAAGATTTTATTTATTTATTTGTGAGAGGGAGGGTGAGAAAGAGAGAATGAGAGCAGGGGGAGGTGCAGAGGGAGAAGCAGACTCCCTGCAGAGGGTGGGGGGAACCCAATGCAGGGCTCGATCACCAGACTCTGAGATGCTGTCTTGAGCCTAAGGCAGGCACTTAACAGACTGAGCCATCCAGGTGTCCCTAGAATATCATATTAATTTTATCTGTTTTTTAATAACATTAAACAGACAAATTAATGAAGGAAATAGACACATTGAAAACAACTATTATAAAATCAGATGTGGATAATATAATAAAAAAAGTCACCTGATTCCACATCTGTGAATCATAGGAAGAGAACTTTTAAGGTGTTACCAAGGATGAGTAGAATTTTAGCCAAAAGCCAAGAGGAGACAACTTGGGCAAAGAAAATATTTAAGCAGAGACACTGAAGGATCATTACATGTGTAAGTACTAATCTAAGTTTTTCATACAACCAGAGAATATGTCCTGTTAATTTAGTAATGGAACTAAAACAGCTGTCTACATTTTGTATTCTGAGACGTCCAAAATGGCTTACATGTCCATAAGAGGGTACTCCAGAAGATCCATTATGCCTAGAGGAGAAAACTTGTACTTACTTTTATTCACAAATAGAAGAAATATTACTGATAAGTAACTAAAACAACATGTGAAGTTGTCTTGTATAAATACAGTATTCCAAGGGAAACAGGGTATTCCACAATATCCAGAGGATTGGAAAGTTAATCCTCTCTTCATTTGTTAACTTCTCATACATTTCCTCAGTCTGCCTGTACTGAATAAGTGAATTTATATTTTAAATAATTTTTAGTAAAAGTTAATCTCCCTTCATTTTAGAGAAAATTTTAAAACTTTCTTTAAAGAAATTATAGAAATCCTATGTAATTGTTTATAGATTAGAATGTGTGATATAATTGAAATATTGATTTTTCTCATGTTTATATATATCCAGTGATTTTAAATTAAATAAATTATTTTGGGTTATTTTGTCATAAACAAGTTTTAATTATAATAAAATCAAAGACTAAAACTAGCCAAATTGATAATTTAAAAGAACAAAGGTAGGTGGAGGATTGTGCCTTGTCAGATATGAAAAATATAATAAAATCATGCTCATTAAAATAGTTACATATTTTGGTAAATATTAAAAAATTAATTAATAGAACAGAATATGAAACAGAGCTTTGGATCTACACTTATGTGAAAAGTTTTTTTATGATAAAGATTCCATTGCCAAGAAATGTGGAAAACATGAACATTTCAAAAGATTTGCTTGAACAGATAAAGAAAAATATATTTTCCCATATAAAGAAAAAGTGAATCTTGATAATAGATAAAGAAAAAGTGAACCTTGATCATACAGAATCCATAAAACAATTTTAGGAGAGAATATAGGAAAATAGGAGTTCATGATAGGAGAGTATTTCTTTTTTTTCTTTTTTTTTAAAGATTGTATTTATTTATTTGACAGAGAGAGAGAGAGATCACAAGTAAGCAGAGAGGCGGGCAGAGAGAGAGGGGGAAGCAGGCTCCCTGCCGAGCAGGGAGCCCGATGCGGGGCTCGATCCCAGGACCCAAGCCGAAGGCAGAGGCTTAATCCACTTAGCCACCCAGGCACCCCTAAGGAGAAGATTCTTTCAGGACTCTTGTATGAGGTCACCAATGCCATTCATGAAGACTCCCCCATCATGACCCAATCACATCCCAAAGATTCTACTTCCTTTTTTTTTTTTAATATTTTATTTTTTTCACAGACAGAGATCACAAGTTTGCACCACACCCAGTGCTCCATGCAATGTGTGCCCTCCATAATACCCACCACCAGACTCCCCCAACCTCCCACCCCCCGCCCCTTCAAAACCCTCAGGTTATTTTTCAGAGTCCATAGTCTCTCATGGTTCATTCCCCCTCAATTTCCCTCAACACCTCCCTTCTCCTCTCCATCTCCCCATGTCTACTTCCTAATACCACTACCTTGGAGGTTAGTATTTTGACATATGAAGTTTAAGGAAAACAGCTATTCAGACTATAGCAAGTAGACATGTCCAAAACTATACCATAGTTTTATTTCTCTTTAATAGAAAATATTTGAAACAAACAAAAGGGTTATCTAGAAAAGGATAGATAATTAAATTATTATATATTTCTATATTGTAATACTGTTCAAAAGAAACAAGTCACAGAAACATATAAATACTATGATATTTATATAAACGATTATAGCACAGAACATAGCTTGATTCATTTATCATTTGTTATGAGTGTTACTGTCATCCTTGATATTATCTTTTTTGCTCAGCTGCAAACAACTTTTGTTAAAGATCCAAATCAGAGTACAAGCTAATTTCAATACGCATTCCTGGAAAACTCAGTAGATAGTAAGCTGTGAAAAAAAAAAAAAAAAAAAAAAAAAAAGGTATTTTCATGAGTTAAATGAAGTTAGGATTTAGGACAAGGTCATTATAAGTAAACTTTTCACCTGTGTGGAATCTATACTTATATGACTGTGCTGAACACTTCAGGGACTGTGCTGAACACTTTAGAATTCCTGGCCCCTACAAACACATTGTCAATAACAATTTCCTAATCATGGTAACGACAAAAGGTCCTAACTCTTCCAACATGATCTCAAGTGGTGTTAACATCCTCATGGAGAGCCTCTGATCTAGTTACCAAACAAAATCTAGGTGATTTGGGTTTTTTAATGAACAGCATATGGCAACTAGTGAGGAGACTACAAAGAAATATAAATGGGCAAGAAGAGACCTACGGACATTAGAGATCTTTCCTCGGGGAGTTTTTATTTTGGGGTTGCCATGGAAATAAGACTGAAGAAGATATTTTAAGGTTTGCAAGAAATGTGTGTAAATTTTCCTCTCTGAGACTAATTTGTGCTGGGCATTGCCTGATATCCATAGTTTGGTAGCTGAAATTTAGGCAATAATATATTCTGAGACTCAGCCAGATCATGCTTGTCTACCCTATACTATCTTGATCCCTTATGGAACCAGAGTTAATGACAGGGTGAGTGACACTTCTGGAAATACCTGGGTTTTCCACCCTTTAGGATCCAATAATACTGATCTAATGATTTCTAGGAAATTGCATCTACTTTAAATAACAGTGTCAAAAACTAAAAAGATATAACCATGAAAATTATAAAAATGAAGACTAAAACAAACAAACAAACAAAAAGAACCCATTGCACCCTGATGATGGCAGAATGGTAAGCTGGCAGGAACCAAAGATTTTGGTGACTTATGTTCTAAAAGCCTTGGATAGGTGACTTCTGAATTTTTAATGGAAAGTCTTGAACCTCTTCACTTTAAACTTCTATTATTTGACTTACTTTCTCACTCACAGCCAAACCTAATCCTAATTAATACAGAATTCCATACCTGGACATAGGATATTATAAATGACTGTATTCTACATAGAAAATGCTGCACTTAACTAAAAATCCATGGTGTTCACTTTGTAGGTAAAAAGGACTTAAATATTGTAAATTGATGAATTGATCATTTTTATTAGATTGTAGAATAATATTTGATCAAACTTTTAGTTGTCCATACTGTGGTGCTATGGTCTAAATGTTGGCTGCTTCTACTCTATTTTTGTAAAATCCTAGAACAGTCAATTTATGAACAGAGATGAAAGGAACATATCTGCTCAGGGTGATCTCTGGTCTAGGATCTGATTGTTGGTGTTTTAAAACCATCCATATTCCAAATAGAAACAATAATAACCAGTAGCTCATAGTGGTATCATTAACAAAAATGGCGCCCTAGAAATTTTTTGAGACCGTTCCTAAGAGTTCTGTACTAGAAAGCCAGGGCCAGCATAGCAGCGAAGATCATTTTAAGAGTTCTTTTGCTTTAGATGACCTCAAAAGAGCTACCCGTCAGGTGATGGTGATAGTAGGCATAACATGACCTCAGTAAGTAAAAGACCAACTCTTCAGTCTTGAAGTCTGTACAATTATTTGTCTTGGTTGCTTATTTATAAAACTGTCTAAAAGAAAAAAAATGAAGCCTGTTAATTTAGGGGGAATTTATTGCCAAAGAGACAGTAAATGGAACCTGAAATATTCTGTGATTGTTCAATCCCTGAAGAAACTCTTGAAATCTCGAAAATATACCAGCAGGATATAAGCTGTAAGCCTTTGTAGCTATAAAGTCAGGCACTGCTCAAAGCTCACCTCAAATACAGCCATGGACTTTCCGAGCCCTAGAGACCATCCCATAAAGCAGAGTCATGGTCCCTGGAAGACGTCCACTGAGGGATTTCTTCCCAGAAAAGAAGCAGGCTGTGCTAGATGGGCTAAACAAGGAATTTCTTCTGCTGACATAGAAAGGGACCTTTACTATTTCAGCTCAAAGGGATTTGATGAAGTGTACAGACTAGTAACTGCTCTGTGTTTCTTATATTCCTCTTTTTCAGACAGATCTTTGCAAGCACGGTTATTCTTTTACTCTGTGTTAGGGACAAATAATATGTTCTTTATTATACAGATCACAAGACCATAGGGTATTATACCTTATGACAGAGAAAGCTGAATATAATCCTGAGATCATGAACTTTAAGCTGAATGTGGTAATTAAATGGAACTTTTTTTGGGGGGAAAGTGAGAGACGGGATTTTTATGAGCGTCTAAGTGGACTGTGGCAGAGATAGCTAACTGTTCCACATGTGGCTTCCCCAAATTAAAGTCCACTCCTTGGCTTTCTTAGCAGCTGGATATAGTCATGTGACAAAGTTCTGGCCAAGCAGAATGGATCTAGACACCTAGAAAGCACATATTAAAAGGAGGGGAGATGCCCTACTCTTTTCTTTCTGCCTTCCTGAGGACTGGAATGTGGGCATGAAACCTGGAGCTGCCATCGTCATTTGAAGCAGGACAATCGCTGCCATTGCTTACTTATGACAGAGCAGAAAGGTAGACAGTTCTTGGTTCTTTGACATCTTGTGTATCCGCCATAACTGGCCACAAAAAAAGTAATCTCTGGACATGAGAAAATTAAAATTTTAAAAAGGAAAAAAAGAAAGAAAGAAAAAAAGTGGTTTCCTGCAATATCCAACCATACAGTGAGTATATTTCTTCTGGTTTCTCATGATTCAAAATGGCTCTGGGGAAAAAAAAATTTCCTAGAAATAATCAGCAGGAGACAGATACTTAAGCCATCTGACATCAGTTGATATTTATTTATTTCAGTGCCATTTCCTTAGAGCATTTATTCAGGATCTATAAATGAGGTGTGACAGAACCCATGTGGCTATTATTGATAAACAGTTTTGAAAGCTCATATTTTTATTTTGTTGGACTAAATTACCAAAAACAGTGACTATCACTAAGGTAATGTGTCATCCAAAATAGAAGCATAGCACTGAGCTTAAGAGGATTTGTGTGTGTATTTATAATTTTCCTCACTTAAAAAAAAGTGCCGGGTGTCTTGTCTATTAATTTTATATGATGAGTTCCCAAAACAGTCAGACTAGAAATATATACTAAGCGATGGTGTTTTCATTAAAATATTTATCTTCTTTCATGGGTAAATAAATAAGGCATAGAATAGTCTTTACATTCCTTCTCTACTTTCAACTCTATCATATTTCTTCTTTTAGCCTGTCTGTGTATTTATTGTTTACTTTTTATTTTTTATTTTTCTAGTCATAGATTCTAACTCTGGCTTCAGGATGATAATGAATCTATGGCTCTATGAATAGTTCAAAAGGAACTGCCAATAGCAGTTATTATATTTAAAACCACCAGATGCAGTAAAATATGAAGTTTCATAAAAAACTCAAAATGCTTCTCAACTTTTGATTTAGATAGCTCAACTTCAAGTATGATAGGGCAGAGCAGTTTAATGAGCAGCCTTTGGAACAAATATACTATATAATTCACTCTTTTCCTCACCCAGAAAATTCGTACTGCTGGTATTAAAAGTTCTTCTGGTTTCCAAATTAAATTATTTCTGAAAGTTCAAGTAAGTCTTTTCACAACTCAGAGGGTTTAAAATAATGATGAGAGGATGAAGAGCAGGGCAAGAAAAATATAGGTATACCATATACTGGTCTTATTTCATTTATATTTGCATATATTGATCAGGTACATATTCCTAGTTTTTAAAAAAAGGTCCTTCCTGGGAAATTTTAGGTTGCCAAAAATGGATGTGATTTGTGATTTTTGAGATTTTTCCTTGATGTCATTTATAAGGATTATAGTCACAGGGTATAGAAGAAATTATGAAATATAATTTTTAATTCAGATACACTTAATATTAAAAATGAAGCCAGGGGCGCCTGGGTGGCTCAGTGGGTTAAAGCCTCTGCCTCCGGCTCAGGGCATGATTCCAGGGTCCTGGGATCGAGCCCCACATTGGGCTCTCTGCTCAGCGAGGAGCCTGCTTCCCTTCCTCTCTCTGCCTGCCTCTCTGCCTACTTGTGATCTCTGCCTGTCAAATAAAAAAAAAATAAAATCTTAAAAAAAAATACCATACAGACCTTCCATTTTTGCTTGAGAGATAGAGGGATGGAATTCCATGGAATTGCAGGCTCTCCTAGAAGGCATAGAGTAGTACCTCTTAAACTTTAGATTAACTCAGGGAGCAAAGCAAAATGAAGATTCAGGCAGCAACCATACTAACTGATTTATTCCATGGGACTGAAATTTGTACTTGTTCAAACTCTCAGGTTCATCATCAGGTCCACTGAATTTGAAGAATAATCTTTAAAATGCAAAATCATCTTTGGTGTTGCTTCTCCCGCCACTTATCATTTTATTCTCTGTGTGCCAATACCACTCACACACTATAATCTCTAGAAGAAAGATCACTCCACACACTTCACTACTCAAAGGCTATGTATGTATGCTCTTGTGTTTGTTTTTCCTATTCTTTATTCCTTCCCCTCTACGTAATTACGCATTTATTAACAAAGACCCCCAGAATTGTATCTAACTTGATTGTGGCTGGAGGAAATATCACTCTAATTTAAGGGCAAAAGTAGACTCCCAAGAGAAAGTTTTATTTGGAAGGGAAACTTTGTAATTACATATAGTATTTCATATCTTACTTATCTATTCCTAGTCTGTTACTTGTACATGATATCATCAAATTTATTTTTATAAAATAAACTGCCAGAAGTTGGCATAAAACTCTTAAACCCATGTATTTTAATATGAATTCTTCAATACTGATATTTCATGTTGATCTGATGTTAAGTTCTTTAACTTTAGACCTTTGAATTAATTTTAAATCTCATGTTGACATTCTTATTTTTTAAATCAATCTTTAATCCCTATCAGACAACAACCAATGCTTCTATAGTAAATGAATTTAATTTTTAAAGATATTTTTTCTTTCTTCTTTTTTCTATAATTTTGTCAACTTCTAATTCTCCATTTATAGTTTAAAAAGCAATTTCCCATCTCTTATCTTTTCCTTTTATTTGTACACATGGATTTTCTTTGTTCTTATTTTGTTTGCATTTTGGCTTTGGTTTTTAACAAAAGATGACAAGACACAAAACCAGAGTAGTGGTGGCAAGGGAAGTGGCTGACATCATGAATTAGAAAGTCTTTATTCCCTCAGGTTCCTCTTTTGCTTTTTCTTAGTGGTCTTCCAAGAAAATAATACATTTTTTTTTTTTTAAATCACTATGACTCTAGAGACTCACCATTCATCTCAGCCAATATTTCTTCTTGGAATAGAACATGTTATTTATTAATAAAGTTATTTTTTCAGATGTTTCTATCTGTCTAATCATTACAACTAGAAGAGTCAAACTCCATTCTCTTCAATAAGTGAAAGGTTACAAAAGCTGACAAAATAGCTCCAAAATGGTTTTACATGTGAAGTATTTTAAAAACAATTCTTTTTTTTTTTAGATTTTACTTATTTATTTGACACAGAGAGAGAGATCACAAGTAGACAGAGAGGCAGGCAGAGAGAGAGGAGGAAGCAGGCTCCCTGCTGAGCAGAGAGCCTGATGTGGGGCTCAATCCCAGGACCCTGAAATCATGATCTGAGCCGAAGGCAGAGGCTTAACCCACTGAGCCACCCAGGGGCCCTTTAAAAAACAATTCTATCAAACATGTAATCAAGGATATTGCTGATGCTATTTAACCTACTAGACATATTGAGAGGGAAGAGAGACAATCACGATAATTTTGGTGGTTCATTTTTTGTCCCTCTTTAGTAGCTTAGCAGAGAAATGGTTCAGTAGGTTTGAGTTGAATCAAGAGAAGGTCAGGCTGATTCCAGGTGCTGAGACCAGGAGAATGCCCATTATTCATGAGGTTACTCCTTGGATCAAGGACTTCCATTGTTACGATTCTAAATGTTTCTTCCTCCCATCACTGTATACATGAAGATTATTCTGCAGAGTCTCTCTCAGCTGGGGTATTGGTCATGGTCCCTACAGATCATCTGTAGGGTAATGAAAGTTTGGGAGTTTGTGTGTTCTACTGATTTATGGCTAGTAACATTTTCTGCAATAAAACCCATTTTATATGAGTACTGTGTAGTGCTAGTGGGTGTATATATGCTCTGACCCATATGTAAAAAAGAAATCAACAGGAGAACTTTTCTGAGACTGATCTGCTAAACACATCTCTCAAAGCACAAGTTATTACCCTCTCTCATGAGATGAGTCAGGATCTGAAATCCACAGACATTGATTGCCAATCATTTTGATAGAATATGAGGTGCTAAAGCAGGTTTGGAGACTGAGGGACTAACACGCCATAGAGTGGCAACCCCCTAGGCAAGGACCCCAACCCCTGATATATTAAAGAAGCAACTGGAGTTGCCTCAATCAAGGAGACTGAAAACCTGAGAGCCTGAGGTAAAATGCCATGTGTTTCTCAGAACCTAATAGTATATCTGCTACTGCTCCTGAGCCTATAAGACTTGCCCAATAAAAGCCGCGTGTGGAATATGTGCCACATGATAATTCATCATTGTGTGCTTGACAAGATAGCTAAAAATTTATGTACCGACATGTTAGTTTAATCAGATTTTGCAGCTGTTAAAAACTGAAATGGATGTCTGACAAGAAAAAGGTAATACAATAAATAATTATGCATTCATTCACGAAAATCCTATGAAACCGACAAAATAATGTTAATGACACATACTATATTTTAAGGATAATCACATTCTACAGATAAGAAAGTATTAGGTGGAAAACTAGTATGTATTTTATGAGTCTATATAGAGAAAGTGATTACACAAAGTTATGTACCAAAATATTAACACATGGCTATAGGCAGATTTCCATTTAATCTGTATTTTCTAACATTTTGCAATAAAAGATAGAATACTAGCAGAAATTGGTAGCATACATCTGTAATAATAATTTCACTAATATTGGCTTTGTAGAGCATTTGCCTTCCTGGTTTGCCTAAGATCATTCCAATTTTAGCACTGAACATCTCTAGAAATCGCATCAGTGCCAAGCAAACCAGGTGGCTCATTACACTATATACATAGGACAGTTAATAAGTATCCCAAGTAGTAGAAGCCACTTAATAAATATTTTCTGAGTGACTTATTGCTAAATTAATGCATTAGTCATCTCTGGAAACTAAGGTAACAAAACTGGAAGCGGAGCCAATAAACTCTAAGATCAGAAATTACTGTAATATGTAACCCAGACTGCTATGTGCTCACAAGACCTCTTTCCTCCTTCTTTTCCCAGACACATAACCACATTATGTTTGCAAGGCTACTTTGTTGAGCTTGGGGTGATAAAATATGAATGTAAGTTATAAAAACCTTTGGTAAGCTTTGTCATGTTTAATTGCCTTATCTTTTGGCCAGATGCTGAGTATCTAGCCCTAGCAGAGGGCTCTGAAATTCTAGGTGTCAACAAAGCCCAAGTTGGAGGGGCTATGAGTCCCTGAATGACTGTGTAAAATGCCATAAGCAAATCAAGAACAACAGATTAGACTTTGCATGAGGGAAAAATGAACTTTAATTAATATTAGTCACTGACATTTAAGGCTTGGTTAGTTCGGGAACTGAAGTTATATATGTACTTATAGAATCATTGGAACTTATCATATTAAGAACAAATGAGTGTTCTAGTGATGACAGATAATTTATTTTTAATTGAAATATTTATGATTATGTGACCTATGAGAATATACAAGTAGGCAGAGTCAATATTTCCCTTTTCTGGTTTTGCTTCTCAAAAAGTATAAAAAGCAATTGGTTCAATATTCTTATTTCTATGTGTCTAAGAAACTGACCTTTGTAAACATATTCTTATTTAACAATGAGAAAATTAATTCAGCTTTATTGTCAAAGGTACACTATCCACAAGATCTGAGTAGAACTGTTTACACCTGATCTGTCCAATTAGATCAAAGTAGACAGACTGGACAATTTACACAATTTTTATCTAATAACAAACAGAAATTCATGGACTCTCAGCTCTTGAAATGTTTATTACATGGCCCATTTGAGAAGAGCAGCAACAGTATTAAGGTCACTACAAATTCAGTGAGACAATTTTAAATGTTTTAAGTGACCCACCTTGTTATATACCCTCTTATAGGTGTGAATGACTCCTCTTTTTCAGTGTTGTTTGAATTTAATTTTAAGATTTGATTTCCATAAAGCCTAGCCATTTTGCCCTTTGTCAAGCTCTCTAGCCAAAAGGTTGTCTGCTTCATTTCCATTAATAAAAAGAACATGTTTTTAAACTTTAACTAGATACCTTAAGGGCAAAAAATGAATATAACTGTGAACTGATTTTCAAGTAGCTAGATTTCCAACTCAGAATGATTGATTGCTCAACAAATAAAAGCATTTTTAGGTTATTTCCATTTTTGTTAATTTTTCATTGCTTTTAATTATTGAAATTAAGGAAAATGTATAAGTAGTGATTTTCAAATTTGAGTTCCAGTCAAGTAATTTAATCAATCAAAATCTAACATAATGATAATATGAGTAATTTTACAAGTATAGTTATTTTTATTATTGTTATGTAAACATACATATTTTACATTTGCCAGTAGGAACAACTGAGTTGAGTTGTATTCTGTAAGGATAAGAAAAGCTTAAAAATTCAAGATCAGGACTTTTCATGCAGGAAAACTTGATAAAATGTATGCGTTCTTAACTATATCCTCATCACAAATAGATTTAATCTTATACCACTTCCCTATTTGTAGGTACATATTATAAATATTTATTTTTAAATGATCTGCAAGTATATCATCAAAATTGGTTGTCCTGGTGTTTACAATTCACTTCTTTAACTTACCATACTTCATACGGGGCCTCAGGTGAGGTAAATAATCTTTATAGCTGGATGTAAGCATTTCTATCAGGTTGTTAGAGTGAGGATTGAGTCAACACTCTCAGGATTTGAGCTGGGTTCGTACTTTGTTGTTATTATCATTACCTTCAGTGCAGCACGTGTTCCAGTGTCCTCCAATGGCTAACTGTCCTTCCTTGTGCTTAGGGTGGAGTCTGGGGTCCTCATGATTTTTCTCTCCATTTTGCTGCTTCCCCACTCAGGTCTCAGCTGTTCCTGCTCACCTGTACCCCCCAAGAGTCTGTCTCTTCATGCAGTTGGCCCGCAAGGGGTAGATAACTGTCTTTAATTATTTGATGGAGAGCTTGTGGTGAGGGCAGGGGCATTCCCTGTTGTCATGGTACAGCTACAATCTTGAGTCTAAAATTGCTTCCTAACATTATTTTTCCCCTTCCCCTTTGTTCAGCCCATGGAGGTCAAACCCTTTATTGTGGTTCTGTTTGAAATCCAGTGATTCCTGCTCCTCCTACAGGAGCAGAAGACCCCTGCTTGGTTTAGGTATAGGATGTTTCACTTAAGATCCTTTGGGTCCCATCCCCAAAATAGGCATTTTATTTTCTTTCTTCCTCTTAGTTTCAAAAGAAATTTGATTTTAGCCTGGGTGCCCAAGAATTGCCTATCTGTCCTACAGAAGTTGACCAGTTTTGTTTTTACTCATTTTCTAGAATCAATTGATTTTTTTTCCCCCTCTCTCCTGGGTTCTGAAAGATAATTTGTAGCTTCTTCCACCATAGCTTAAGAATTTCACTTCTTAGGAGAAAAGGTCATAGGCATATGAATAGGATTTTGTGCTCATTCCCTCACAACCGCCAAGACCTGCTAAACATTTATGTCACGTAGGAAGGCTCTCTGTGGACTCCTGCACTAACCACCATTTTTTTCATGAGCACTTAGTAGAAACCCCTACTAAAGAAATGTATGACAGTTTGGGATTCTCATCTTGTATTTCCTACCCCAGTTTTTTCTAACTCTCATGAAAACTCAACCTTGGCTTTAACATGGTCTTTAATATTTTGCTGATTTTCTCTAATTTGCTTTTAAGACGGCTGCCACTTTTTCCCTTGCTCTGGCAAAATTGAAATGTCCCTGCTACTATTTCAAAAAATTTTCCCCCATTGCAAGTCAGGGTGTGGATCATCCTTTGAAGTCAGCTGTCAGCTCTCTGATGTGTTCAAGATAAATATATACAATTTGTTTTCTTCCTCATGGTTGAGTTAGAAGCAACATTATTTACGATGTTCCATGCCCTAAATTTCCAGTTGCCTTTTAGTTTTGTTTTGTTTTTTCCTCTAATTTTAGTAATTTGATTATGATGTGTCTTCATGTGGGTTTGTTCATGTTCCTTCTGCTTGAGGTATGTTAAACTTATTGAAACTACAGGTGTCACAGGTAGAATAATGGGCTCCCAAGACATCCAAGTCCAAATTCAGAGAAACTGTTAACATGTTATGTTACATGGAAAAGGGGAATTAAGGTGGCAGATGGAACAAAGTTTGCTAATAATCTAACTTTAAGATAGGGAGATTATCATAAATAATCCAGGAGGGGCCAGTATAATGTTAAATTAACTGTGAAACGGAGATTGGATTTGAGAATTCCCGAGCAGACAAAGCTATTTAAGCAAAAGGAAATCTTGCTTATTTTATGAATAGAAGCTTATTTTATGAAACTTTACTTACATTATTTCTTGTAAATGCCTCTGATAATCATAAAAGAAACTTGTCATTTTGCTAAAAATGGTATAAAATAATCACTTTTAACCAATTCTCTGTCATCTGGAAATCCCCACTGGAATAACCATTCATTGTAAAGATTACCCAACTTCTTCATTTTCACTTTATAAGACATCCTATAAATTCATGCCTCTAACCTTCATCGGTTTTTATCTTTTAAAAGCTCTCATTTTGAGAAGTGTTCTAATATGCACAATAAACTCTTACTAGATACTATTTATTGATTTTTGTGGTTTAAAGTTTGTTATCTCCAGATTTTTTACAGTACTTACAAGGACTTCTTAAAAGTGGCAGCTGAAAACAGAAGAGTCAGTGTCAGGGTGAGGCGGTGTGAAAAAGATTGGGCTGGCCACAGCTGGCATTGAAGATGGAACGGGTACCAGCCAAAGAACGCAGGCAGACTCTAGAAGCTAGAAACGGCAAGAAAAGTGATTTTCCCCTACAGCCTCCAGAAGGGAATGTGATACTTCTGACACCTTGATATTAGCCCAGACCCACTTGAGAATTCAGATCTCTAAAAATTTTAGATAACAAATTTGTGTCATTTTAAGCCACTAGGTTTGTGATAATTTGCTACAGTAGCAATGTGAACCTAATACTTTAATATTAATATTTAATATTCTTATCAAAAATATATTCATTTTTCTTCAAATAATGTATTTATTATTAACTCAAATATATTTTCCTCTCTCCCCACTCTCTCTTTTTGTTGGATTCCAATTATGTGATGCCAGATCAATTGATGTTAACACACAGTTCATTAGTGTTCTACTCACTCTGTCCTTTTATTTTTTGTAGCTCATTACATCTCTGTGATTTATTTTGCTAGGTTCTTTTGCAGTATCCTATAAGTAATCTTTTCTTCTGTGGTGTTTAATCTGTTGTTATCCCCATTTAGTATATTTTTCATTCCAGATATTGTATTCTACAATGCAAGTTTTATCGTATTTTATTATTTTTAATTTTTTTTTCTCCTCATCACATTCATGTTTGCTTCTACTTTCTGTTTTCTTTTTTTAAGATTATTTATTTATTGGAGGAGGGGAGCAGAGGAGAGAGTCTTTTAAGCAGACTCTGCACACTGTGGGGCTCGATCTCACCACCTGGAGATCGCAACCTGAGCTGAAACCAAGAGTCAGACGCTTAACCGACTGTCCCACGCAGGTGCCCCTTCTACTTTCTTAAACATATGAGTTATATTTATCATAGGTTTATTAATAGCTGTATCTGTCTTTTCAACTATGTGGGGTTTTTTCTATGCCAGTTTCTGTTAATTGATTTTTATCCTGTTTATGGGTCTATTCTGTTGCATCTTTGGATACCTGGTTATTTTTTATTGAATGCCACACATTGTGGATTTTACTCTGGTTGGTGCTATATTTTTGAAAATGTCACTGGACTTTTAAGGTATATTAGCTTATTTTTAATCTATTTAGTTCTTTAAAGATCAGTTTTAAGCTTTGTTAGAGCAGGTCCAGAGCAGCCGTTAGCTGAAGCCTGATTTTACACCAGTAGTAAAATAAAAACCACTCTGGACATTTGATAAGGTATCCCTTGTTTTAGGTTTTTCATTCTGGTTGACTGGAGCATGAACCAGTCACCAGTTTGTGTGAGCTCCAAGGATTATCCTGCTTACACACTTTCTGTGGTTTCTTCCTTGGCTGAGGTTAAATTCTTCTCACCCATAGTTCAGAACTCTGCTCAAGACTCAAGAGGACAATTATACAGATCTCCTGAGCTTCCTCTCTTTCTGTAGGATCCTCCTCTCCACTATTGTGGCTTCTAAATTCTAAGCTCCTAAGCATCTCATCAAAGAAGAAGCTCCCATCTAAGCTTCAATGAACTCCAATTCCTCAACTCAGAAAGCTTACTAAGCTCTGTTTAGGAATCCCCTCTGTTTTATAACATGGAAATTCTCTCCAGTCAATAAGTTGGACCAAGGGAAAACTCACCTACTTCATTTTGCTTCTTTCATGGATCAATTTCCTGTGCTTCCTAATTTCTAGCATTTGAAATGTTTATCATATATTTTATTGATTGTCTATTTAAAGGAGAAGAGATATGCTAGCCCTAAGTACCATGTGGTGGCCAGAAGCAGAAGTCCTCAAATGTAGAATAGTTTAATTTTCTTTCTTTATAGAGGAAAAAAAAGATAAAAGAATTATTTCCCTCTGTTTATCTAGGGAATATAAAGAATCTCAAATAGCCTAAATAGAATGAAATTAAGATAACAAATCTCTAAATGTTATAAAAAAAAACCTTAACATGTTCCAAAACCACATAATGATTCCATGTCTTTTTATAAAAGCCAAGATTAGAAACTGGAGAAATGCACTATTCTAATGTAACAGATATATGCTAATTTATTTTACAAAATATATTATATTAATAAACGCTGAGAGTATGTCTCTTTCCCAAGAACAGAAATGATGCACAGTGACACTAAAAAAAAAGTATTGAATTATGAATGTCAAAAAGTTCACCTACTGTTCTAATAATTTAAACCATATATATGTAAATTGAGAAATCTTATTAATATTGATCATCATCTAAAAATATTATCTAAATCTAGTGAGATCTATCACCAAAGGTATCATACAGTTTTAATAGCCATAATGTGTGAGATAAAGCTATTATATCGTAATAGCTATTATATTATAATAATAGCCAGAATGAGTAAAATAAAGACCAGTCATAAAAGCACTGTGTTAAAAAATATTCTCATTTATAACGTCATTTCTCTTAGTAGAAAATGGGGCAAAGCAACTATTTAAGTAGTATCATTGATAAAGTTAATGATTATTAAGACAAAAAACTGAATTTTTGTTTTCCTAAGTTGTATTAGTTACTTATTACAGAACAGTAACATAGGTAATAATTTTACTAAAACAATGTTACAGAAATGACACATTAGTTTTGTAAAGGTAACTTGTGCTTTTATCTGACTTGAATAATCAAAGGGTTTACTTAAAAGTTCCTAAACTCAAAAAGAAATAATTCCTAAACTCAGAAATCAGCAGCATAGATAGAAAATATAATTGTCTATGAGACATTCTTTTAGACTACTCATAAATAAATTGTTTATAGGGGAAAATCCTTAATTTGTTTGAATCTTTATGAACCTATCAATTTCATTATGACTGTAAATGAACCAAAATGCAAAGATAATTAAATTAAGCCACTGGAATTTTAAAAGTCATACTACTTTCTAGTCGTTAGACCTCAAGTATAGCTAACTGACACTTTTGTCATTAAGGGAATATAAAGCCATTATGTCTAAGGGTAATAGCCAACAACTCGAATACTTTCCTCTCTCAGTAAAGTCTTCCAGTGCTTTAGCCGTGTCTAAACCTTTGTCAAATATCGACTAGTGCTATAAATCCAAACGCTTATCTGAATAAGAAAAGGAAAAAAACATTATTCTTACCCTGGATCCTAATGATGAGTATGCTTTTTCTTCTCTTTTCTCTTCTCTTTCTCTTTTCATGAAAATCTGAATTTTCTAGTGACTTCTGAGCGTATAAAATTTTGTGTTTTCAGACTGCTTGAAATGAAGTTAGTAAAAGTATTTTGGAAATCCTGAGGGAGAAGATGTAGGGGAGTGAGGAGAAATGAATCCAAATGATAGATAGTGTTCTCAAGCCCAAATATTCTTTCTTTTCTTTTTTTAAGATTTTATTTATTTATTTGACAGAGATCACAAGTAGGCAGAGAGGCAAAGAGAGAAAGAGGGAAGCTGGCTCCTTGATGAGCAGAGAGCCCAATGCGGGCCTCCATCGCAGGACCCTGAGACCAAGACCTGAGCTGAAGGCAGAGGCTTAACCCACTGAGCCACTCAGGCGCCCCTCAAGCCCAAATATTCTTTCAAGGGTCAGATTTGTCAATTCTTTGCCAAGATATAATTTGTGGGAAATTCCTTTATGAATACTTTCCCTTCAGGAAAATGTTATCTTCCACTCTGGATAAAATTTGCATTTTTATGACATCATTTGAGAGAAGTTGGTAAAGAATTCAGAATAAAATATATCATTCTTGGTGGATCTTCATGGTGAGAACTTGAAATCTCCAGCTGAAACCAGAAAGGATGCAAGCCCTGCAGGAAAGCACGGCAGGGAGCTTACAAGCAGATCTTTCCAGCTCAGCTGAGTCCACAGATGACTGCAGTTAGCTAATAGACAGATTTCTACCTCGTAAGAGACTCCAAACTGTGAGACTCTAAATGTTTGTTGTTTTAAGCTACTGAATTTTGTGATACCTTTTAATATATCAATAGATAATTAATAGAACTCATCATTAATTTATAAAGAAACTGAGGCAGAGGTTTAAGTGATTTGCCATAGTTATTTAGGAGTCAATGACTACTTTGATTCTCTTCCTTGCCTAAAACATCCATTTCCCCTACCACATCCCGCAGTAATCTAAACCCTAGTAAGTTGTGGTTCAGAGAAAAATGAGCCTTTCAAAAACTTGGACAGTGAATCTTGAATGATCTAAATCAATCACGGTGATTCCACTAGCTATCCTGATTGAAATTTAAGAGAATAAGATGTGGCAAAATACTGGCCAACGAGGAAAATTTGTTGAAGGGCATATGAGTAAGGTTTTCTCTGATAAAAAGAGGTGCTAAGGTAGAAAAGCTTATTTTACTGCTCCTTGACATTATTATATATGCATCTAGTAGTCATAAATTGTGACAGGCATCTGGAACATGGAGAAGTAGTGGACTTGTTATGGACTGAATGAATATTTGTTATCCCCCAAATTCATATGTTGGAGCCCTTACCTTGAGTGTGATGGTATTTGCACGTGGGGTCTTTGGGAGATAATTCAGTTTAAATGAGGTCATGATGGTGGGGCTCCCATGCTGACATTTCTATCCTTGTAAGAAAAAGAAAAAAATTTCAGCTCCTTCTCACCCTCCACTGATTTGTACATTCAGAAGCCAGGAAGAGATCTCTCATCAGGAACTGAATCAGCTGGCATTTTGGACTTCCTAGTCTCCAGAATTGTGAGAAGTAAATGTTGTTTTTTTTTTTAAGCCACTCAGTCTATGGTGTTTTATTAAGGTAGCCTGAGCTAAGACAAGACTTAATAAGAAACACAGAGTGAAAAAAAAAATACAAAGAATTTAGGATTTGCTGATATGGGTATATTAACTGATCTGACCATGGAATAACTCTCCATCTATCACATAATTACTTGGCACAGTGGTTAAGCTATTTTTGTTTGTGTCTTTTATTACTCAACTGAAAATATCTTCATGGATAAAAATGTTAGAATCAAGAGAAGAAATAACTACTAATTTGGCTACATTTTTCTTATTTAACTGATTGTCCTGTACTACAGCACTCTTCTGTTGTAGCAAACAATTGGCAATTTTCTATAAAATGCAGACATTATAGGCAAAAACAAATATATACAGGCATGATGTGTCATAGACTCATCAGCTAGCTTTGTAAAAATAGTCTGTCTAGTGTGGCTGGCCTGCCTGCTTGCCCTCCTGCTGGTGAGAAGCCAGGGAGCCTGGAACAAGCCAGAGTGCCCAAGTTGACTCAAGGGAAGGCTGGGGCCCCTCCAAGGGGTCTATGAACAGTGGCCCCAGCCCCCAGCCCATCTCCTGGGTGGCTGGGTAAGCACAAGTGCAAGCACAAACGCTAGGGGTTGCAGGATGACCTGAGACAGACCAAATCATAGGGCCCCTATCATGGCCATGCAGAATGGACCATGATGGTCATCCTAGAGCCTCAATGCCTGGAGTTTCGGAGCCCTCTCTCTCTCCATATGCTTTCACACTTTTAGTCTGAAAGGGTCAGATTTGCCATCAAAACAACAACCTCTACTTTTTTCTTTTAAATTTTGATAAACACTGAAGAAACTGGAGCTGTTCAACTTCATCTTGGGGAAATTCTCATCACTGGAATATTTGGTGCCTGGAAACTCTTACTGCTTTCAATACACATCAACTGTTTTGTATACTTATTCTCAGTTACCATTTTGACAAGCAAGCACTGTAATTACAAGTTACTAGAATAAGATCTCTGGATTATTCTTAAAAAATAAAATAATTAATAAAACTAGAAACAAAAGTTTCTATTATATAACTTATATTTGAGTAAGTCTATTATCTTTCCAATAGTTGATATCTGGTATATACAACTACTTCCGCTGGATTCTTTGTGCTTTTGTTCTTTTTGATTGAGACTATTTTGTGGCCATTGAATTAGACATCATACATTTAAGTTTAGTTTTCTTTGTTGTTGTTGTTTTTAATCTTACTAGGAATTTAATTAAATATTCGGATGTGTAGGTTGACGTCTTTTGTCAAATTTGGAAAAGAATGTCTTTGTGTTTCTTTTTCACAGGAGGTCAAGATCTTCTATCCGCTTTTCTGAAATGTCAACTATAATTCTGATACGAGTTTAAATTCTGCTATTATTTTTGCCCGTTTGATTTTTCATGCTAAAACACATACCTCATTACCTAGCCGTAAAGACAGATCTCTACATATATCTGGAGCCCCAGCAAGAGAAGACAGTCAAATGGGGTAGAAAAATGTTAGCTGTGCTAATAGCTGAAAACATCATCTGGGCATATATATATATCACTGTATCATCTTAACATGTTTTAAAAAATTTCTACTTCCATATATATAAAATACTGATGAATTTTAATGAGAGCAGAGTGATCTCAATTTCTCTTATTAGGTCTAGTAGTAAATCTTGTTTCAAAACTAAAAATGTATTCATCTTCGATGAGCACAGCTCTCCTTTTCTATTTTTTAATCTATTTTTAGTTTCAACAAATTTTCTTTTATTTAATTTTTAACTCAATTTTGACATTAAATATTTTTTCCTTCAAATTATGTCATAATTCACTGCTATGATAGTAAAATGCTTTCCTTCTGAACTCAATATTAGTGGTGGTTTCAACAACAACAACAACAAAAATATATAGAGATGTATATATATTATTTTTATATGTATATATAAAGGATATGTTATGGATATGTATAATATATACATAGGGATCCACAGTAGAAATTATTGTGCAACATCATGTGTCTTTCCTACCAGACAATTTAACTTCATTAAATATTTAGATATGGTTAAGTGAATGTTACAAAACTGTCATTAAGCTTTGACCAGTATGACTCAATAAGTTAAAAATTCTAAACTTCTAGATAATAATATAATTAATAGGATGGCTCTTTAAAATTGGTATAATATTTTAATAAATAGTATTATTAGAAAAAATGGGTCATATTGATTTAGAAATTGGAATTATTTCAAATTATACAAGTATACATTTCATAAGTGGCATATTTTGTCATTTTAAATGATAAGAACCAATTTTGTACATGATTTATACACATCCATAATTAGACAAACTGGTAGCAAAAGAAAAAAAATGAAAACAGGATTTCAGTTTACTTTACACATAGTATCATATAAAACTTACAACCAAAACATAATATGCACTTGGAATTGGTAAACTATTTGTTATTTTTTCAAGAAAATAACATTATTTTTTATTGTTTTTTGACCTACCATACAAAAATTTTTATCATAAATATGATTGATAAAAATTAATGTTCCCATCCTATCCACACTTTTGAGAAAGTTGCCTTCATCTGGAGAAAAAACTTTTTAATTGTTTAAACTGTGTTTGCTTACAATCGTAAGTTCAATTCCTCTTTATAAAGGTTTAAAATAGAGATTGACTCTTTCAGTTGGTTAAAAGAATTTAAACCTATTATTTTCTTTGACTCATAAGAAATACTTGTTATAAATCTGTTGTCAAGTCATGTAAAAATAAATTTTTCCAATTGGGCAAACATTTTGTTATTAGGCATGTAAGTTCATATAAAAATGATCAGTTATATTATTCAATAAGTAGATGAAACTTGCTACAAAAAATTATCAAGGCAAAGTTTTAGATATTTTTTCAGAAATCAACAAAGTAAAAAGTGAAATTAATTGAGTTTATCCATAGAATTTTTCTAGTTACATTTAAATATTTCGGTGGTCAGTAAACATTTTTGGACTGACCATTTCTGAACTGTCTATGAGACACAAAAACCCTCTTTCATAGAAACTCAGAGGGATGTTTTTCTGTTGCCTCCAAGAATTTATCCATTCTTTCCTTTATCTGATAAATAACTACTATTGCTTTATCTGACAAATATTTTTTGACTGCATACTGCTTCATGGCAAGCACTGTTACAGACAGTGGGTATAATATAATGATACACTGTAATCTTTGAGCTCCTGGAGTTTCCAATTTAATGGAGGAGAAATAAAATATACAAGTAAAATACAAATATCAAGTTCCAAGTGTAAGAAGTAAAATGAAACAGAATAAGTTGATAATGACTGTCAGCGAAGGTAATTATAATTTATATCATATGGTGAGAACAAGTTTTTCATAAGTGACCATAGTCAGGGTGAAAAGGAGAAAAGGAAAGTGTATTGAGATATTTGGGAGAAGAGCATTACAAATCAAGTAACAGAAACTGAAAGTATGCTACAATATTCTAGATGAAAGGGTGAACCTTAGCAACCTGAGTGTAAAATGTAACCAGATAGTATATTTAGTATCTGGTGTATCACTTGGAAAGGACTGATACTGTGAAATTGATACCTTCATAAGAGCTCACCAGTAATAGAATGAGAATGTGCAGACACGGAAAATGTTATGGGATCAGGTCCTGATTGCATGACCTAAGGGAAGAAAAATTACCTGCTTGGTCATCAAGCATGGTGAACAAAGCAAGTTGATAACTGAAAATGACCTACAATACCTCGGCTTCCCATGCAACTTGCTGTGTTAAATAAGATTGTCTAGTAATTAAACTTCTGAATACCGTTCAATGCTAGAACAGCAAAGCACTGCCCTAGATATATCCAAATCTCAAACGTACACTGGCAAAATTCACAACCTGGGACCTTCACAGCATACCTGTTAAATGCCCTTTATTGGGAATGTTCCCAAAGCTGAGTACATTAACTACTAAAATAATCTTAAGTATCATATTTATACATATTTTAATTTAGTTTTATGCTCTCAAAGCAAATGTGCAAGTATCCACTCTCCTGTAAGGGCAATCTTATATTCTATTTAACCATTAAAGTGATTGGAATGCCTTCATGTTCAGAATATAAAAGAAAATAACTCATGAAAAATGTGGGATATTTTCTCTCATAGCTTTATTTGTCATATTCATGTCATTCCAGCACAACCTGTATTGAACTAATTGCCTCTTTAATGAATAAGGGGCTAACTTAATTCCCGATGATTAAAGGATTTCAGCAGGACTTCAAAAACTTTATTAAGCAGAAAGTCACCATATTGTTCTAGCCTGAACTTTTGATGAAAATTTGTAGGTTTTAAAATCTGGATTAAGATTTAGGGGTTGCCCTTTTTTGTTTTTGGTTATTGGGTGCTATTTTTATTGAGATTAAAATTTAAAGCCCGATATACCTTACTAATAAATTATCAGCCATCCCTCTGTTATCTGTTCACCATTTAGTACTTGGGTATTCCTAACTTTGGCAAGAATATGTATATAGTATTATGTACTTTGGCATCTATTTTAAAAGAAGATACTAAACCTCTCCTTATCAATGGACATATTGTGAAGACAGAAATACTCAGATCATTCTCACAGTATTCTTTCATAGTTTCATAATATTTAAAAATGTCCATAATATATAATCTGAAATCAACCTTATGCAAACATTGTAATCAGCCCAGCTTTTTTTTTTTTTTTTCTGTCTTTGTCTTCCACATTCTGTAACCATGGTTAGCCCATTAAATAATACTGGCACAAGATCACAGAAATTACCTTCTAGTTTCAAGTTCACCATTTATTAGCATCATTAGCTTAGATTTCTCCAAGTCTCTTCTATAAAATGAGGTGATAGTAACTGACATATAGAAATAAATGAGATATTTTTCATTAGAAATCATTACATAGAATAAGATAAATAAATGGTATTTCTCTCTTCACCTTAAACATTGAATAAGTATTCTATGAAATCTTTGCTTGTGCTAATTTAAATTTCTGTACCTGTACAGTATATCTTACTAAACATCTCTTATAAAGACTCAAAAAAGATAAATCCCTCTCTTTTTCACATGTTGCTTTCAGAACTCCAATCACCTCTTCCTAAAGTCTTATCTAGTTTCTAAACTAGTGACATTGAAGGTACTGGTCTTTGGAAAGAAAACTGGGTTATTACAGCCTGGATGGTGAGATATAGCCACTCACTTCACTTTTATGAGATTCCAATCTATCACTTGTTAGTCCTGTTAACAATGTTTATCCATTTATGGATTGATTCAATTTTAAAACTGAGGCTGTTTCTGAGAGTTCAAGGTGCCTTTAAAGTCAGCTTGATTCCCAGTACTATAGAAGTTTGCAAAAGAATCACATTGTTTTCCAGCTTGGGGGATGTTGAGAGGAATCATATTTTCAATTAAAATATTAAATTAAAATATTTTAATCATTACCATTCCATCTAATTAATAGCAACAATTTATTAGCATAGTAAATCTATAAATTAAACATTTATTATTAAATATGCAATGTCTAAACAGAGTACCATTGAAAATTAAATATAAGCCACAATTTCAGTAAAAAATTACTTTGCATACTTTGCATTCTTTTTTTTTTTTTTTTTTGCATTCTTTCATTAAACACATGGGTAAAGCATCTCAAAACCACTGCTATTGAATTTGGTAAACTTTTTTCCAAAATCAATGCTTTGTGAATCGGTTAGTTATTTGTTTTTTTATTTAATATTTTTTTAATTTCTTTTCAGCATAACAGAATTCATAGTTTTACACCACACCCAGTGTTCCATGCAATGCGTGCCCTCCATAATACCCACCACCTGGCTCCTCCAACCTCCCACCCCCCACCCCTTCAAAACACTCAGGTTATTTTTCAGAGGCCATAGTCTCTCATGGTTCATCTCCCCCCCAATTTCCCTCAACTCCCTTCTCCTCTCCATCTCCCCATGTCCTCCGTGTTATTTGTTATGCTCTGCAAATAAGTGAAACCATATGATAATTGACTCTCTCTGCTTGACTTATTTCACTCAGCATAATCTCTTCCAGTCCTGTCCATGTTGCTACAAAAGTCGGGTATTC
>PISX010011774.1:0-63713 GCA_004024625.1 Mellivora capensis
GTGATGATGGTGGTGGTGGTGATGATGGTGATGGTGGTGATGATGGTGATGGTGGTGTTGATGATAGTGGTGATGGTGGTGATGATGATGATGATGGTGGTGGTGGTGGTGATGATGATAATAGTGACAGTGATGGTGATGATAATGAAGGTTTCGTTAGGTCATTTGTGCTTGGTAAGTCCACAGGAAGTATGTGGATCTTCTCAGGATTAGAAGGAATGAAATACACTTTCTTGTAATATGTGAAAATACTCCCTCCTTGTCCTTGTTTAAATCTTTATTGACTCTCAGATTATGTCCAGGACAAATATATGACATCTGTGCCATCACTCCACAATCTCTCATCCATGGCAGACATCACTAAATGGTAATAGCCTCCATTATCTCTGAGTTCAGAGCAGCTTAAGAATCCTTACCAATGAAATACCCTAGGCAGTTGCTACCAATTCAACTAAAGTTGCCATGGGATTGTGGGACAGAATTCAAGGAAATTAGATTCCTTGATGGTTGGAAGGCTCTCTGGTTTTCCTGGAAGGCATTCATGAGTTGGGAGACTCTGCTCAAGCTCAGCTGGGTCATGACTCAAGTTCAGCTTGGTCAAGCCTGTTCACACCTCCTCCTGACCAGTGTCCAGGAAAAGTCAGTAGCGAGTTTGGCCTGCACCTTTGGTTTTTCCTGCAGAGGAAGTTTACATTCACAGCTCTTCTGGGGATTCACTGAGGGATCAAACACTCGAAGAAGAGGAGGGTCGCAGGTGGCAGAGAGAGAGTCTGCGGATGACCTGGTAGAGAATTCCTCCCTAGGTCTTGGTGGAATTTTCTGGACTTTGTCTACTGGATCTGCAGTTTGAGGATGCTCTCTAAATGCAGCTTACGTAAATAGATTCATAGATACCCAAAGAACCCCAGATTTTTGCCACTCCCTTCCTTCCCCCATCCTTACAACTCTTCATACTTTCTTTTCCTGTTGTTCTACAGGTTACACCCATCAGGTCCTGACCTCCACCCCCACCAGTGAATAGTAATTTGGGCCCTGGCATTGCTCTGCCTTGCGGCCCGTCTCTCCTGCTTGCTATACCTACCCCATTTCCCCAGGGACACAGGAGCCTGGAAAGATGGGTTTCCCCCATCTTCACTCCCAGGATCAGAAAAGACAAGCCTGGCACAGGCCTGAGGAGTGTCTCATGGACCCACGATGGGCCCTATGTCATTGGGGAGGCCCTCCCTCCTGCCATATTTGCCTCACTGTTTTTTTTTTTCACCAGCCTCTACCATATTCCCAGCAACCTCAGTGACCCCCATCCCTGCCCCCACAGATAGGAGCTTCCTCTGTGTCATTCCTCTCTTGCAAAGGTCTCCTGCACTTGGCCAGTGGGAGGTATCACATGGAGTACCATGCCCATTCATTCATTCATTCTTTCACTCAAGAAGCATTCACTTAGCCCTTACTAGGTGAAGGGCCCTGGTAAGGCAGCAGTGAACAGAATAGAAAAGACCCTAGTCTTTGATGGGTTTCCAGAAAGAGAGAATAAGGACTTGAGTATACAAATAAGTATTGAATTACAATCAGCATGATTGTGGGGTGAGTTCTGCAGGTGTGGCGGGGGGGTTCCTCTCTCCTGAGTACTTGTTTTTCATTTCTAAGAAAGAAGGGAGCAGATTGAGCTACATGTGTACCTGAAAATGCCCTCTTACAAGTCCCTGTTAGAGACTTCAATTGGGCAGACCCTGATTGGGCCAAGGGCTAACTTCCCATTCTTGGCATCTCAGTGGCCCAAGGTAGATTTTGATATCACCCACTGACCCTACTGAGGGTCCTGGATGACCCATCATTACTAATGCTGTCCTACTTGAGTCTCTAGTTACTCAGCAGCTAAGGCCTCTTGAAGGTGTTCTGACTACTGACCACTCAGGCCAGAGTGAGCAGGTCACTGTGTGGACCCGCCCTTAGTGCTTGGGTGGATGGGTTAGGAGCACAGACTCTGTGACCACAACACCCAGGTTTGAACTGTGCTCTGCCCTTTATAGACTGTGTGACTGCAGGCAGATTCTTTAACCATCCTTGGGCTCAGTATTTACATCTGTGAAATGGGGATAAGAATACTATCTCCCTCTGAAGGGTTTACCTCAAGGCTTAAATGGGTTAAAATCTAAGTGAAGCACTTAAAACAGGGCCTGACCCAAACAAACTGCAATGTATTTCTTCAAATAAATCTTTAAAAGTCAGTAAAAAATTGGATCTCACTGAAAAACTTTGGGTTAAAAAAAAAAACCCTCAGAAAAAGGGGATATCTGTCAAGAATTTTAGCCAACTGCTTTCTGTGTAAGGGTGCACTTACCTCCACTGTGTAATTTTCCACACTCATCTCCAGAGCCCCTCACGTAATGCTAATGTCTGGGATCTCCTCCCTATGGAAACTGCCCATCTGGGAGGAAACCCCTCACCAGTGCTTGAAGAGACAGATGTGGGATGACCCACACTTAGGCTCTCTGGTGTCTTTCTCCCACTCCCACTGCAGCCACTGGTCCTGCCCTGGTGCCCTTTACTCTCAACTTCACCATCACTAACCTGCACCACCAGGAAGGTATGAGTCGCCCTGGTTCCTGGAGGTTCAACAGCATCCAGAAAAACCTGCAGCGGCTGGTGAGTGCCCCGCCCCCAGCACTCCTGCCTTGTCCTCTGAAGCACCACCTCCCGGCTCTCTGCCATGCCCACAGAGAACCCACCTACCTCACCTGTGCTCCCCCATTCAAGCCCCACCCACTGGCACCAACCCCACCCATCTCTCGTCCACCCTGCTCTCCACCCCTCAGTCTTTCTACCCACTTCCCTCTCCTTCACAGCTCGGACCTTTGTTCAGGAACACCAGTGTGGGCCCCCTGTACTCGGACTGCAGGCTGACCTTGCTCAGGTGAGTCCTTGCAACCCCAGACCAGGACCACCCCAAGGGCCCCCAGACCCCAGGAGTTCCCTCTGCTTCCTTCCTGCCTTCTCTGTCCATGTCCTCAGAAGAGGTGGAATTCAGGAACCAATGGCTCCAGGACCAAGGACTCTTCTGATTGCAACCACCCCCCACCCCACCAACTGTCCTGATTCTGGGGAGCCCCTCAGTAGGATGTGACCCTAGGCTAGTCATCCTTCCAAATTCCCTCCTGCCTCCCTTTGACCAAAGAGGGCATTTCCTTTAGGTTTTCAGTTCTGTCCCCAGGATTCCTCTCAAGACAAGCTTGCCTTTTCCACCTGCTTTAATCCCAAATTCCAGCTCTTCACTTGTCTCAAGTAGGAGCTCTCCTGTCCCCCAGCTTGCAGGTTTCAGACCTCCAATTTAATAAAAATCCTCCCACCCACTGATTGTGTACACAGCCCCAGGATGGCCAGAGGTGGGTGCCAGCCTTCTCACTTGCCCTGGCCCCTTCCTGTCCTGCCCCAGAGGTCCCAGGCACCCTGCCTGGGGACTCCATCTATTGTTACCCCTACCCACCCACCCCCCAGGCCCGAGAAGGATGGGGCGGCCACTGGAGTGGATGCCATCTGCACCTACCGCCCTGACCCCGTGGGCCCTGGGCTGGACAGAGAGCGGCTGTACCAGGAGCTGAGCCAGCTGACCCGTGGCGTCACCAGGCTGGGTCCCTACATCCTGGACCCAGACAGTCTCTACATCAATGGTGAGGGATTGCCATCTGTGTCCACCTTTCAACAGGCCCCACATCCTCCCCTCCGTTGTCTTGCTCGTTACTCGCCCGCCTCACCCTTTCTCCTTCTACCTGTGCAGGTTACACCCGCCAGACCCAGGCCACCACCCCCAGCGGTGAGTGTCCAGAGGCTCCCGAAGTCTCTGCAACCCTCTGGGTCCCTCTGCAACCCTAGAACAGAAGCGGTCAGGAGCCAGCTGCCTGCCCTCCGCACCCCTGCTCTACCCCCAGCCTCGGGTGAACAGGGACCTATGCCCAAGAAATTCCCTGGCATGACCACCCCCTCGCTGGTATCCCCAGGGTGAGGGATCCCCACCCTCCAAGCTCTTGGGATTTTTCTTTCCAGCTTCTATGGTGGCCACAGTTTCTGCAGGGGTGCCAACCTCCTTCTCCAGTCCCACAGGTAAGCATTCTCTCCTCTGAAGAGGCTCGCAATTATTCCTGCTGGGCCCTAATCCCAGGACATGGGAGGAGAGGTAGAATGGGTGGCATCTCTTGGGGGAGCCCAAGGCCAACTCTTGAGGATCTGCTGGGCGCTACCCAGGTCCTGGGGATTTCTTGAACACCAAAATCCCATTCCCAGCACTGGGAGTCCTGAGCCATTCTCTGCAACCTGTCTGAAACCTATAGGTGACCCCTGACTTCCCAATCATTCTGCAACCCATGGAAAGTAGGGTACAGATTGGTTCACTGATAATAGATTTGTCCAGTGGCCAGTTTGCCAAAGCCAGCTCAGTAAAGGATCGATTCTTCTTCAGTGTCCCCAGTTAACTGATTTACCAACTGCTTGTTTTAAGGAATAGTCTCTGTGAATGTATTCAATAGATACGACTTTATTCTTCTTATAACATCTTTATGACTCTGTTCCTTGTGAATATACATAGCCTCCCTGACCAGAGTCAATGCATATAATCATTTCATTTTAGTGGCATTTTAAGGAATTTTTAAAATTTTTATTTTATTTTTTCAGTGTTCCAAGATTCATTGTTTATCTGTCAAAGTCTAGGGCCATGGGGTCATTTCCACTTTTCATGAATATTTTGTGTGTGTTTGTCCCCCTCCCGCCCCTTTTTATTAGGAAAACTGTCAAGAGTAGCAGAAACATTGAAAAAATAGTGCAAGGAACATCCATCTGTCCACCACAGTGGTTGACCTTCTGTCTTACTTGCTTCTTGTACATAGTTCTGTTATGATATGGCATGGATGTCCCCAAACTATGCTATGCAAAATCACACAGTGGAGAAAAGCACAGGGCTGAGGTTGGGGCTCAACACCCAAAAACCTTGTCAGTGACATAACAAAAATCAGATATCTAATAAAACAGCACAGTTTTACTTATGTTAAATGGTTAAGAAATACAACATAAATTACTGCAGTAAATACAGCGCTTTCCCCAGAAAGAGACCTAACATTTGTTGTAGAAGTAGTCATGTCAGCAAACAGACTGAAGCTGGTAAGTAATTGTGAAGTTCAGGAGGGTTGCCCGAAATCCTACAGAAACTGGGAACCCAGGGTGGGTAAGGGTAACCCTCCTAACATCTCGGGAGTGTGATTAAGCCGGTAGAGGGTTGAGCTGTGTGCGTGCATTTTGTATATGCCCACAGAGCTCGGTTCAACTGGGTTCTGGGTTTAACTAGTGTTTCTTTTGTGTGTCTTGCAGACAAGATTACACATGCCCAAACAGGAAATTTACATAATGCTCACATTGTTCCCTAATGTATCAGTCACCCTGAAGAATTGTGTTTTCAAAACAAGCATTATGGCAGAACTGACTATAGAAAGCAGTAGGCATAAATTTTTTTCCTGAACCATAGGAAACTTGCAAATATCACGATGCTTCACTATTAAGGATTTCAGCAAGAATTGTCACAAAATCAGGACATTGCCTAATGTAACCGTAATAGCATTACCATGCTTCAAAAAATAAGAATAATTTGGTGTTATCTAGCATGCAGTTCATATTCACATTTTCCCCAATGTCTCCCTTGGATAGATGGCTTTTTTCAAACCAGGATTTAGTCAAGCTTTCCGTATCGATTAGGTGATTGTCTTTTTAGTGTCTAAATTTAGAATAATGCCACATACCACCCTGTTTTTATTAGGACATTGATTTTAAAGACGACAGAACAGAAGCCGGTTTTGCCGGCTTGTTTTAAATATACTTTTGAGTAAGAATATTCTTTTTTTATTTCTACTTTTATTTTATTTTAATTCAACTAATTAACCTATAGTGTATTATTAGTTTCCGAGTTAGAATTCAGTGATTCCTCAGATACATACAACACCCAGTGCTCACTAAGTCCTGTGCCCTCCTTAATGCCAGTCACCCAGTGACCCCATCCCCTCACCCTCCTTCCCTCTTCCCCTCCAGCAGCCCTCAGTTTGTTTCCTAGAGTTAAGAGTCTCTTATGGTTTGTCTCCCTCTCTGATTTTTTCTTGTATAAGAATATTCTTGAAAGGAATTATTCACAAAGTAAGTCTTATTAAATGAATACATTTGGGGGGAAATTTGTTAGTGGGCAAATTGTTCCTGAGGCAAATTTTCAAACTCGGCATTGAAGGCTGAACCTGTCTAGGGGGGATGGGGCGGTCTTCAAAGGGGCCCTGGTCAAGCCAAGATAGTCTTATGGTCCTGACCTATGGGTTTCTCACCTATTCTTCCAGTCCAGCCCCAAGTAGGGGTTTTGAGGGATTTCTGAGGGGGGGATCCCTACTCAAAAGGGGAGAAGGGCAAGGGGACTCCAGGGGAAGGGAGTGGTCAGAGAAGACATCCTCCTGTGTAGGAGCAATCAGGGCTCCCTGCTCAGTGGGGAGCCTGCTTCTCCCTCTGCCCCTCCCACCTCTTGTGCGTTCTCTTGCTTGCTCACTGTCTCTTAAATAAATAAATAAAATCTTTAAAACAAACACACACACACACACACACACACACCTGGATATAAAAATTTGAGTGTGGACTCTGAGAAACAAACTGAGGGTTTGGGAGTGGAGGGGGTGGGGGGGATGGGTGAGCCTGGTGGTGAGTATTAAGGAGGACACGTATTGCGTGAAGCACTGGGTGTGATGCATAAACAATGAATCTTGGAACACTGAAAACAAAATAAATTTTTTAAAAAATGTTTTAAATAGAAAGATATATGCAGCTGGGAAAAAAAATTGAGTTTTGTCCTGACAGGCTTTTGAGCTCATGGGTCCCAGCCCACTGTGAAGAATTAAATACCCCAGGAGCCCATAGGCAGACACCATGTCTGGCTCTTTCTGTAACACCCAGACACCAGCATCTTCCGTTTCCCAGAGACCATGGTGACAGAACAAACCACTACCTCCACTCCCCACCCCCACCCCCCATCTCCAGGCTCAGATGGGACTCAAGGGAGTCCCAGGAGAGGACAGCCTCTCCTTGGTATTGCCGAGATGATGGGGTCCTCTGAGCAGGCTGGGCTTGGGTCCTGGGAGGTCTTTGCTCCACTTCTGGTCCAGGCCTGACTCAGGGCATGGCCTCTTTTTCCTCCCACCCACTGCAGCTGCTGGCCCTGCCCCGGTGCCCTTCACCCTCAACTTCACCATCATCAACCTGCCTTACACGAAGGCCATGCGGCCGGGCTCTGCGAAGTTCAACTCCACGGAGTCAGTCCTACAAGGCCTGGTGAGAGCCCTCTTCTACCCATCCCTCTTCTCCAACTCCCTCCCCACCCTCTCTGAGTTTCCTTACTACCCTTTTGGAGGATACAGAGGGCTTGAAAGGCAGACTGTTTCTGGGTTCAAAACTTGGAACCGCCACAGGCCAGTGATGACCGTTTGGAGTCATGATCTTGCCTTTTCAGTACCATTTCCTCCTCTGTACACTAAGACAAGAGAAACCTTGATCCCAAAGGGTTCTTCTGAGAATTCAGTGTCGTACTGAGATGATTGGGGAGCTGCTGTTTTATCTGAAAATCTCATGTTTTAAAATGGTGGTTGCTTTTCCACTTCTTTTTTATTCACCTGCTTCTTCCTCCTCAGCTCAAGCCCTTGTTTGCCAACAGCAGCATTGGATCACTCTACACTGGCTGCAGAGTGACCACGCTAAGGTGAGACCTCCTCTCTGTCTGGACTTAGGAGGTGCAGGCAGGTGTGGGCTCGTTGGGTTGGACTGGCCAGGGGCCCAGACTAGGGAAGCAAGCAAGATGCCTAGGGCAGAGAATTGAAGGAACCGCTTACCCTCAGGGTTAGCCCTGCATCTGCACAGCCCCGAGAGCAAACACTCCCTTAGATACCGTGTCCAGGCAACTTGCTGGTCTCACACAGTTCCCAGCTCTACTGCCAGTCCCCTGCACTCCCCTCTCTAGGATATCTTAAGCCCAATCAGAGAATCAGGTTTATGTGACCTGAATAGGGCCATACACAGACAGGAAAGGGCACATCAGCGGATAGCACAGGGCATTCTTTTTTTTTTTTTTTTTTTTGTAAGAGCCTTCTTGGCAGTCCAAGGACTATTCTTTTGGCATCCGGGTGACAGGTAACGTGCAAAGAAATATAACCTCAGTGGAGGTTGCTAGAGGAGAGGTGGGGTGGGCAAATGGGGTCACTGGGGGATGGGCATTAAGGAGGACCCAGGATGGAATGAGCACTGGGTGTTACATGCAACTGATGAATCACTGAATTCTACCCTGAACCTAACAATATGTTATATGTTAACTTTAACTTAAATTTAAACAATTAAATTAAATTTTTAAAAAGGGAAAAAGTGACCTCAGTGGGTAGACGCCTTACATGTCTTAGGTCCCAAAAGGTAACCAATATCTCTTGTAAGGGTCCTGACCAGTTAAGAGGTTTACCATACCTAAGGAAGCCCAAAGCTAGAGCCTCCTGCAAGGTACTCTTGTCCATTTTCCACTCTCCCAGAAAAGACGCGGTCATCAACAAGGGGTCATTTTCATCATAAGCAACATCATCAGGCAACACAAATGGCATCGCATCTTTATCAAGTTTCTAGGAGACCAGAGCTGGAAACAGCTTGGCTCAAGGTCACTTAGAAGGTCACTGCTGATCGTGCAAGGGATACTCTGTTTCTCCCCAGTAATTCCCTTGGAAGTGCGACCTGCTGGATCCCCCAGGTTTTCCCTTCAGGGTTAATTTTTCCTGCCTCCTCCCCCCAGATACCTGGGAATACAATAACCAGGTGGGCCATGGGTGGGGGTCTTTGCTATGCAGCTTCTCATGCTCAGGTGCTCAGGTCCAAAAATTGGGTTGGATCAGCTTTTTAAGAGCTGATGAATCTGCAGAGCTGTTCCCCAGTGCTAGGGACTGTCAGTGTTTGGCTCCGTGAATATTTGTTTTATTAAACAGTTAATTAATGGGTATTTGGCACCAGAGCTAGGTGTGGTATGTCAGTCACTTCTGAACCTCAGGACATTCCAGCAAAAGGCTTAGACCATTATCCATGCTGCAAAGGTGAGAGAACCGAGTCAGACACACTTACGTGTGTCAGTAAGTGACAGAACGAAGATTTGAACTGGTGGTCATCTGACTGGAATATCCACTCTGGTCCTTTGTTGTACAAGGATGCCCCTTCTCTTAGGAGCAGCTCATGTCTGGATCAGGAGAGCAGATAAGCAGGCATTCACATACAAGTGGGCTGATGAAAGGACAGCCTGGCAGGGATGTCCCTCAGTCCTGTTCCCTTCTCCTCCCAGGCCTGAAAAGAGTGGAACAGCCACTGGAGTGGATGCTGTCTGCACCTACCAACCTGACCCCTCGGGTCTCCAGCTGGACAGGGAGCAGCTCTACTGGGAGCTGAGCCACCAGACCCATGGTGTCACTCAGCTTGGTTCCTATATTCTGGACAGGGACAGTCTCTATGTCAACGGTGAGCATCTGGTGGTGACAGGGGTCTTGTCCTGCACCCTAGATGGATTATTCTCTTGATGCTCTGAGCTCTGGCCAGAGGGATACATCCATGTCTTCCTCTAGACTTTTCTCTCCTCATTCTTCCTTTCCTAGTGAGATCCCTCTTTCATCACCCATAGGGAGGTGGGAGGTCAGAGAAATGTTATAGGAGGCACCACCCACTGTTGGGCAGGGAGAGGACCTCCTGATGGCAACTGTTGTTCCACCAATGGCCCAGCCCCTTCATCCCCCGCTTAACCCTCTCAAACATCCCACCTCCCTTTTATCCACTCCCTGCAGGTTACACCAGACCACCACCGATCTCCATCCCCAGTGGTAAGTCCTCAAATCCTGGATGGCTCCATGCCCCCCATACCTCGTGGGAACAGCTGCTCCCTCTGCCCTAAGCCCAGTGCTTCAGGGAGGAAGGGAGCCTTAGCCTCCTGGTCATCTGCCTTCTCCCACCTCTGCCTTCCGTGACTCTGGCTGGGCATCAAGCACCCGTCCCTCTGGCATCTCGAAGGAGACAAGGCCTCGTCTCTCTTTCTCTTCCTCCCTTCCTTCTCTTCCTCATCTCTTCTGCTGCTTCCTCCTCAGTTCCTGTGACTTCCACGCCCTCAGGAACCTCGGCAGCTCCAATCTCCTTCTCCAGCTCCACAGGTAAGAGCCTTCTCTCTGGGGCTCCCTCCTTCCCATGCACACACCTCTGTGCTTTGCAATGAAGGGAAAGAGAGTATGCACACGCAGCTCAAAGCAAGGGGACAGCATGGAGGAGAGGATCCTCAGATCAGGCCCTTGTCACTGACCAGTCCAGCTCCATCCCTCGGTTTGGGGAGCTCTGTGACGAGCTTTTCCAACCCAGGCTGAAGCAGTGACTCCTTTTAATGCCCCCTTTGCTTTCTGTGAAGGTTTTGTATCAGCTAGGTTTACCACATAACAGATGACCCTCACATCTCTACTGAATTAAGACAATTGTCTACTGCTGCTCACTAGTATATAGGTCAGCGAGGTGGTTCCTCTCATCTGAACCATCCTCCCTTATGTGTCTGCAGTCACCTGAAGCTTAGCTAGGTGACTCTGCACTGGAGGAGGCCTGACTGATGGCTGGGGTGCCTCCGTCTCCTTCAGGTGGCCTCTCCCCATCCTTCAGACTAGCTCTGGCTCCTTCACTTCCTGGTCGTGAGCTTCCTAGATGCAGGAGAGGGCAAGCCTCGGTGCACAGGCACTTGCCAAGTTTCTGCTTGCATCATGTTTCTCTTGTCGCATTGGCCAAAGCAAGTCAGGGCCAAGCCAGAGTCAGGAGGTAGAGAAACAGACTCGTGGAAGGGGCTACGAGACCACACCAAGGGTGCAGGTCCACAGAGGTAAAGAATTGTGGTCACATTTATAGGCTACCTGGGTGGCCTGCCAGGGACCAAATTGTGACCCTGTTGGCTTTAGGGACCCATGGGGTCAGTTAGTGAGATTAGATGCAGTGGTACATTCTGGAACAATTTTCAAAGCTTTAACTTCTGCTCGAATGGAATGGATATAGTCAAAGGCAAATCCAGGACTAATTCCCCAAGGGCAGAGACTAAAGCAGAGGAAGCAGGTATAAGGAGCAGTGAGAGCAGTATTGACTGACCGTGTGTCACCTCATGGACACCCTGCTTCACACGTATGGTCTTCGACCCCAGCAGATGGACACTGCTCTTTCTCTGTTTAGGAGAGACATAAGACTGGTCTTTGGGGGACTGGGTGTTTTTCTAAGGTCACACAGCCAGTGGATGGGCAGGACTTAAGTTTAAGTCATTCAAACTCTAGAATCTGAACTTCTGCCCCAAAATAGCTGTGTGGCTTTGGGGAAGTGACTTGACTTCTCTGAAACTTATTTTCAGCCTCTGTCATTTGGAGTAAAAGGATTCACTTCCAGGGTTTGTTTGAGGATATGAGATACTACATGGAAAATTCTTTTTTTTTTTTTAAGATTTTATTTATTTATCTGTCAGAGAGGGAGAGAGAGCGTGCGGGAGCACAAGTAGGCAGAGCAGAAGGCAGAGGCAGAGAGAGAAGCAGGCTCCCCGCTGAGCAAGGAGCCCGATGTGGGACTCGATCCCAGGACCCCAGGATCATGACCTGAGCCAAAGGCAGCAGCTTAACCAACTGAGCCACCCAGGTGTCCCTAGATGGAAAGTTCTTAGCACAGAATAAGCTCTTACCAAAAATCAGGTCTTACTCTTACTGCTATTTTTAGTGTCATTATTAATATCATTACTGTTAGCAGAATAACAAAATAAAGTTTCCCTTTGCGGTGGAGATATTCTGAGCTCTCGCACCAGATGTGAACACACTGGGCACCAAGGATGTGGATCCAGACTCTACCCCACCATCCCTAAATCCAGCTGAGGCAGTGACTCAGGGCATGGCTTCTCTCCCAACCTCACTGCAGTCTCTGGCCCTGACCTGGTTCCATTCACCCTTAACTTCACCATTACCAACCTGCGCTACACGGAGGACATGCAGCTTATGGGCTCTGCCAAGTTCAATGAAACAGAGATGATCTTGCAGAGCCTGGTGAGAGCCCCACCCACCTCATCCCTCCACCACCCACTGATGTCCACCTAGTCACTGATGCCAGCCCCGCCCGCCTCTCCCATGCCCCGCCCGCCTCTCCCTACCTCCCAACTGATGCCAGCCCCACCCAGCTCACCCTAATCCTGCCCTTGTCCAGGTCAGTCCTTCTACTCACCTCCCTCTCCTTCAACAGCTCAGACCCTTATTCAAGAACACCAGTGTCGGCCCCCTCTACTCTGGCTGCAGACTGACCTCGCTCAGGTGGGACCCCCAGGAGATGGCCCTGTGAGGCACAGTGGATATTCTTACCAAGGTCCTTTAGGGCTGGGTCCTCCCTTTAGCCTCAGCCCTTTCCAGCTCCCAGCCTGGCGTAGCCACTGTCCTTTGGGTTATGGGCCCCCAGGCCCTGCTCTGGACCTTCCCATCGTCCTGAGCCTCAGATCTCCCATGCAATATTTCGTAGGAACAAAGTGACAAAACATAGCAACTGGAAAGTATGCATCGAAACCCTTCATAAAGGTTGCATCCCTGTTCCTCCACAAAGGACGCAATCCCCAGTCTAGTGTACCTCCAACCCCACACTGCATGTAAATATTTCTGAAGGCGAACACATAGCAAGCACTTAGCATGTGTCAGACATCAGGGTTCTTGACGTATGGTCACTATTGACATTCTGGGCCAGATAGTTAGTGTCATAGGCGGTCGTCCCTTTCACGATATGATATTTAGCCACATCTTGGCCACTAGATCGATTCCTGTAGCGTCCCAGCCTCCAAAGATCTGACAACCAAATCTATCACCAGGCATTGCCAAATGTCTCCTCAGATGCAGAGCACCCCAGGTTAGAGTCACTGGGTGAAATGCGTCCTGTCCATCATCTCCCAAGACTCGCTTACCATCACTACTATTATCTCTATTTTGCAGAGAAGTCAAGGCACAAACAGGTTAAGGAACTTTCCCAGAGCGGATGGTTGCCAAATGGTGGAGCCAGGATTCAAGCCCCATCTCCTTAGAGTCCATGCCTTTTTCCACTAAGCTTGCTTTGCTTGTTTTCTCTGGGAAGACCCGTAGGATCTCTCCCCTCCCCCATCACCCCAGCCTTCAATTCCCTGCTCCCTTCAGTGCAGAGACTTGCTACTAGCCCCCCCCCCCTTTACCGAGTGATAGGGCTTCTCAGCATGCGTGGGCTTCTCCATTCCAAGGTCCCCTGGAGGGTTTAGCCTCATTGGGCATCTCCCTAGGACATTTCCATGCCTCCAAAAATAGAATCAGAGAAAGGTTCTAGAATAGAGAGGGATGGAATGAAGCCCTCTTTCTTAGGACCTAGGCCACGTTGCTGATGCACCCACAGTGGAAATGGTCTCTTCACTCCCCTTGCCTGGATTTCCACAAATTTCCTTTCCATCCACAAACATTGCTTGAGCGCCTACTGTGTCCAAGCTTTGTGCTGAGCTCCAAAATCCCCATGGAGGTCAAGAGCATAGACTCTGCCATCAAGAAGAGTGCCTTATATTAATTATATGTAAACATGTGCAAACACATTTGTACACACTAATTATATGTGAATTATATAATTATATGTAAACGTATAATTAATGCTATACTATTTTATTTATAAAATAGTGACAGACACTCCCCTAGCACTTAGGGATGCACCAGATACTATTGTAAGCATTAAACTAATATCAACAGACTTAAACCTTAACCTCACACTTGGGTGCCATGATTATACCCATTTTTTGAGGTGAGAAACCGAGGCCCAGAGAGACTGTTAAAGGGTTGGGATATGGGTAGTGTAGTGGGTCTAGGAGGAACTGAAGTGGCAGCTCATACCTAGAGAGGAGGACGCTGTGGCCTGGAGACACAGCTCTGGGCCAGGAGGACTGATTCGGGGAGAGGGAAGCCCAGATGGAGAGCCTTGGGGTAGTGAGCACGTGGAGCAGAAACGCTCACCTGCAAGGAGGGAAGCAGAGGGATGCGCAGGGCGGGCTGTGGGTGCGGGGAAGTGGGTGTTGTGATGGGCACAGCCCGGGCTCCCCCACAGGCAGTAGGGAGCCAGAGGATTTCAGCAAATTCCTCACAAGGAACATTCCCATTTTAAGTGAGACGTGGTGCTGCGATGACCGTGGATCGTGAAGCGCAGGGAGGCCCGGGCTCAGCCCCGTTTTCAGAATGTGGAGCAAATTCCCTCAGCCGTGGGTGGCTGGCCTCTGGGACCCGTCCACAGGGACCCCACTACGTCCTAGCTTTCCCCAGGTTACCCCCGGAATGGTGCCCCTCAAGAACACTCTGTATGGATCTTAATCATCCGCCCTGCTGGGTCCTGCCCTCCCCAGGCCCCAGAAGGCTGGAGCGGCCACCCGCGTGAACGCCGTCTGCTTCCGCCGCCGCGACCCCGCGGGCCTCGCGCTGGACAGAGAGCGGCTGTACTGGGAGCTGAGCCGGCTGACCCATGGTGTCACCAGGCTGGGCCACTACACCCTGGAGGAGGACAGTCTCTGTGTCAATGGTGAGCAGCGGCCCCTGCACTCTGCTGAGCTGTCAAGCTCAAGGTCCACCCCTCCACCCACCACCCACCACCCACCCCCCGTCTTTTTTTTTTCCCTTCTGCACCTCAGCACCTCCCCTCTCTCCTGTCCTCTCTCCGCAGGCTACACCCCCCAGACACCAGAAACTGCCCCCAGTGGTGAGTACGCAGGGGTCTTCAGATTCCCCCCCAAGGAGGGAAGGAAGCAGCAGACCCCCACCCACACCTCCAGCTCTCGGGGAGGGCAGGGGTCGGGGATGCAGACAGGGAGTTCACTGCAGTAAAATTCGGCTGTGCATCACCTCTGTGCTGTTGGCACAGAGAACACAGAGAAATGGCCACCACGTGGGGGTCGAGGGATGGAAGAAAGTACCAGAAGGTGGGCTTGAATAAATAAGAATGGTAGTTGGTAGATTGTCTCCTGCGGATCCTGCCCACCTTCACCTGCTGGGTGTGACGGTCTTGGGTTGTCCTCACGGGTGGTTCTGGCACTAGGTCCCCAAGGACCCTCAACACTTGCTCTGGTCTCCAGTGAGATAGCTGCGGGTCCCAGGCCTTGCCCCCGTACCCATCCCAGGCCTGACTCATCTCCCCTCTCTCCTCTGCCGCAGCCACCGGACGACCGCTGGTGCCATTCACTCTCAACTTCACTGTCACCAACCTGCACTATACGGAGGACATGCAGCCTCCAGGCTCCCGGAAATTTAACAGCACAGAGAAGTCCCTGCAGCTCCAGGCGAGAGCCCCGCCCACCTCCCCCCTGCCAGCCCCACCCCCTAGCCTCATCCTGCCTACTGATGGGAGCCCCCCCCCCCATTCCAGCCCAGACCTTGGGAGCTAGCCCCTCCCACCTCACTCTTGCCCCACCCACCGGTGCCCGTCCAGCCCCCGCGTCTCAATTCACTTATTTACATCCCTTGCTTTCACCCATAGCTCGGCCCCTTGTTCAAGAACACCAGTGTGGGCCCCCTGTACTCGGGCTGCAGGCTGACCTTGCTCAGGTGAGTCCTTACAATCCCAGGCCAGGACCACCTCAAGGGCTCTCAGACCCCAGGAGTTCCCTCTGCTTCCTTCCTGCCTTCTCTGTCCAAGTCCTCAGAAGAGGTAGAATTCAGGAATCACTGGCTCCAGGACCAAGGCCTCTTCTGATTGCAACCACCTTCCAACCCCACCAACTGTCCCCAGGTTCTGGGGACCCCCTCAGCAAGATATGACCTTAGGCTAGTCATCCTTCCAAACTCTCCTGCCTCCCTTTGACCAAAGAGGGCATTTCCTTTAGGTTTTCAGTTCTGTCCCCAGGATTCCTCTCAAGACAAGCTTGCCTTTTCCACCTGCTTTAATCCCAAATTCCAGCTCTTCACTTGTCTCAAGTAGGAGCTCTCCTGTCCCCCAGCTTGCAGGTTTCAGACCTCCAATTTAATAAAAATCCTCCCACCCACTGATTGTGTACACAGCCCCAGGATGGCCAGAGGTGGGTGCCAGCCTTCTCACTTGCCCTGGCCCCTTCCTGTCCTGCCCCAGAGGTCCCCGGCACCCTGCCTGGGGACTCCATCTATTGTTACCCCTACCCACCCACCCCCCAGGCCCGAGAAGGATGGGGCGGCCACTGGAGTGGATGCCATCTGCACCTACCGCCCTGACCCCGTGGGCCCTGGGCTGGACAGAGAGCGGCTGTACCAGGAGCTGAGCCAGCTGACCCGTGGCGTCACCAGGCTGGGTCCCTACACCCTGGACCCGGACAGTCTCTACATCAATGGTGAGGGATTGCCATCTGTGTCCACCTTTCAACAGGCCCCACATCCTCCCCTCCGTTGTCTTGCTCGTTACTCGCCCGCCTCACCCTTTCTCCTTCTACCTGTGCAGGTTACACCCGCCAGACCCAGGCCACCACCCCCAGCGGTGAGTGTCCAGAGGCTCCCGAAGTCTCTGCAACCCTCTGGGTCCCTCTGCAACCCTAGAACAGAAGCGGTCAGGAGCCAGCTGCCTGCCCTCCGCACCCCTGCTCCACCCCCAGCCTCGGGTGAACCCATTAAAGCCCCAGACATAGGCGCTGGTCCCTGGCATCTGCAGGATGACAAGGTCCCCACCCCGAGCACTGGTTTGCTGCCAGCTTCTATGATGACAGAGTGTGCATCATTGGTGGGGGCCGTGTTGGGCTGTGGGTCTCTCCTGTGCCGAGAGGACTTCTGCTGCAGCAGGATTCTGCATGAGTTCAGACCTCCACTGGCGGTTCACACTTCCAAGTTCTGTAAGCAGGTCCTTTGTCTGTCTGGAGATGGGAGGGGAACAGACTTGGATCCCCTTCCAGCACATAATCATCTTCCTTTTAAAGAATTTCAGCTGTGATGATGCAGCGGCCATCTTTCCAGAAGCCCAAGGTGCCTCTTCATGGAGGACCTCTCCCTTCCCCTCCTCACTGTCGCTCCCTCTCTTGGCAGGTTACACCCATCCAGCTTCAGCCACAACCCCCAGCAGTGAGTATTTCAGACCTCTGTGTACCTGGGACCACCACCCTTTCCCTAAAGATAGGAGCTGCTCAACAGGAAGGCCTTCCCTCCTAATCCTCCCCCCTTCTGGTTGGGAAGGAGTCCAGAGGATGTTAATGGAAGTGCGGGCTGAGCTGGAGGTCACAGGACCCACCCCTCCCTGCCTGCACAACACACCCAAGGATGATGCCCTGACTCCAGGCTGAATGGGGCATAGGGCCAGGCACACAGTTTGTGACGTGAGCTGCCACCACGGCCATCATTCCCTTATAGGTGTAACCCACCTTTGATTTCATCCCTTGTGTTCTTTTCCCTCTGTTGCTGTGACCTCTGCAACCTTCCCCCTGTCCTCTCTGCCCTATCCCTCAAGTTTGCAAGTAGGAAGGTCCTACTGGTACCAGAATCATTTCTACAAAATCATTCATTCAAGATAACTTCTTCCCTCATTATTGCTTACTTAGTTTCCCCGAGGAAACTCATCCATTTCTGTGGGTTTCAGGGACCACTTAACAGCTCAAGGTCTAGCTGCTCAGAATCCTAATCCTGAGTCCAGCCCACTCTACACAGCAGCTCCTCACCCTTGGTCCACCCACCTCCTGGACATCACCTGACCCCTCAATCTCTGACCCTAAAGTCACCATCTTCTCCCAAACTTGCTCCTTTTCCTTATCACCAAAGGCAGAACACAGGTGCCAACCTTTACCCTCCTTCTCACTCACCTCCCATCTATCCATCACCAAATCATCTCTTCTCCCTTCGTAATATCCCACAAGTCCTTTCACTGCATCTGTGTCATTCGGCCTTTATTCAGGCCACTGGTATTTTTCGCTAGGACTCGTGCAGTAGCCTCTACTCTGCCCTCCTACAGTCCTCTGCACAGCAGCTGTCAACAGCCCTCCCAATGTACTTCTGTCCATGTAATTCTTGTCTTATTGGCAATCTTTGGATGACTCCATTTTATCTATAAGTCATGTCCAAATCCCCAAGCTGTATAGTCACTGCCCCCCTTTCGGGGCTCATATCTATACTTCCATAAGGCCATAATGAAAACATTCAAGTCCCTTGAGGACAACTGCTCTGTCCTCCCGTCAGGCTTATACCCAGGATGATTCTTTTGCTTGAGCACTCTGCCACTTGCTCAGCCCCTGTTCACCTACCTCTTATTCGTGCTTTCAGTCACACCTGAAAAGATGCTTCCTCCTGGAAGCTGTCCTCAGTCATTGGTTGGGTCTCCCTGAGACTGAAAACCCTCCCGGCTCCCCTGCAGCATAGTGGTCTGGCCACTCTCCTGACAACAATATTAGGAGACTGTGCCCTATTCACCCTTGGACCCGCAAAGCCCAGCACAGGGCTTCACACATGTTAGATACCCAATACACACTGGCTGAATGAATGAGTGAAACAGTGTCTTAAAATCTTGTAACATTCTCTCCTTCAGCTTTTGCAGTCCGTGGCTATACTTAGGTCCCTTGCTGGTGCTCCACTGTTGGAATTCCAGGCACCCTTGGTCCTTACTATGGTCCAAACTGGACATTTTTCTCTTCCTCCCCCACTGCAGCCACTGTTCCCACTCTGGTGTCCTTCACCCTGAACTTCACCATCACCAACCTGCACTATACTCAAGACATGGGGCACCCAGCTTCTTCCAAGTTCAACTCCACAGAGAGGATCCTCCAGCACCGGGTGAGAGCCCCCCGACGATCACCATTAGCCCCGCCACATGCCTGCTCATGTAGTCCTTCAGCCCTTCTGCTCACACCCCTTTTTTTCCCCACCAGCTCAGGCTTTTGTTCAGTAAGACCACTATCAGGCCCCTCTACGCTGGCTGCAGACTGGCCTCGCTCAGGTGAGACCCCCAGATGAAGGGATGCTTTGGGTCCATGGACCCTCATGTACTGACCAGCGGGGCTCAGTTCCTGGGCATGGCTTTGGCATTGCTGGCCTCCAGCACCCGCCGTAACACCTTCCTGTGTGCTTCACGCCCAGATGGTGGAAATGTTCAGGTCTTAGAAATGAGGTGTCATGTTTGTCCTTATGGAATCCAGAGATGATCGTTTGTTTTAGATGAAAGCTTTCCTCTTGGAAGAAGCACTATCTCTTGTCTTCAAGTGTTAGAGTCTTAAAGTGTCTTGTCTTAAAGCGTTTTCTGTTCTTAGTTGCAAGGGGGTTGTCTCAGATGAGAGACCCTTTGGAGAGCCCCTCTGGACTTGAGCCAGCCCTTTCCATCCCCTCTCAGCCTCCTGCCTTCAGCTCTCTTGCTTTCCACATCTAGAAGGACCTCCTTCCATATTCCCATGTCCTTCCTTCCCCAGGCTTGAGAAGGGCGGAGCAGCCACTGGAGTGGACATCCTCTGCACCATCCGCTCTGATTCCGCAGACCCCAGGCTGGACAGGGAGCAGCTGTACTGGGAGCTGAGTCGTGAGACCTATGGCATCACCCAGCTGGGGTCCTTCACCCTGGACAGGGACAGCCTCTATGTCAATGGTGAGGGACTGTGCTCCAGGCAGGGTCTCTCTCCTGGCCAGAGTTTTGTGTTTCTCTAAAAGGAGCTGTGGTATATCTCCTTCTTCTCTGGTCTTGGTTCAGTCTTCATTCCAATGATGTAACCATGGGCTCTAGCCATCTACAGTCTCCTTGCCTGGATGCCTCCTCCCCAAACATCCCTCCACTGCCTCGTCCCCTCTGCTTTTCCTACAAAGTCCCCCTAAATCCTGCCTTTTCCTTAATCCTTTATGCTCACCCTGACTCTGGCTCAGCTCCTCTGGCTTTCTCTCCGCAGGTTATACCTATGGAACCATAGTACCGACTACCACTAGTGAGTATTCCTGGCCCTGGTTTCCTGGGTCCCATCCCCACTCTGTTCTCCTTTTACCTCCTGTCTTCAGTGAGGGAAAGACCTGGGAGGGCCCCTCATTCCTCCCTTCTCTCTCTGGGTTCTGTTGGAGAGTCCCAGCCCAGGGAAAGAGCATCTCACACACAAGCCCATCCTCCCACCATTCTGACCTTCACGTGGTTATCCCTCAGATTCTCCTAAAACCCTGCCCTGGCACTCTTCTCTTTTCCTTCCACTCACCTCTCTGTCCATTGTTCTGAGAGTGTCTGAACATCAGTGTTGCACCATTTGTTGGGTTTTCAGTGAACATGTATTGAATTGGTGCCTCCTGGGCACCGTGCTACGTACATTACATACTGTCCTGATCAGCTCTGGCTGCCAGAGCAAAATACCGCAGGCCAGGTGGTATATATACGTATATCCTCACAGTGCTGGAGGCTGGAAGTCCAGATCAAGGTGCCAACAGGGTTGGTTGCTCTGAAACCTCTCTCCTTGGTGAGCAGGTGGCATCCACTTATTGCCTCTTGGCATGTCATTCCTTTGCACGCACATTCCCAGTGTCCCTCTGTGTCCTAATCTCCTCTTATACCGATAGCAGCCAGACTGGACTAGGGCCCACCCCAAAAGCCTCATTTTAACCCAGTTACCTCTCTAAAGGCCCTGTCTCCAAATACAATCACCTACTGAGGTACTAGAGATTAGAGCTTCTTGAATTTGTGTGTGTGTGTGTGTGTGTGTATATACATGAAAAGTGGGAGACACAATTCATCCAAAAACACATGCTCTTTATCCTTTAGTTCTCCTCGCTACAACCATTTGACTCAGCTCCATTTTATAGATGAGTAAACTCGGGCTAGGAGAGGCTGCCAAGCCATACAGCAAATACATAATAGAACCAAGAGTTCCTGTGACTCCAAAATCTCAGTCTCACTCCTCCATCAGTTAATTTCTTTAAAAAAACATGCTGATTTTTGGTGTACACCTGTTATGTTCAAGTTCATCCCCAGCAAACCCTGGAATGAGGACCTTGTAGCTTTTTCAAGAATTAATTGCCCCTGCATTAGAGGTGTGTTTTTGCAGCCCTCTCAAACTTTCTTCTTGGGTCCATCTCTGGTCTGTTACACCACAGCATCCTCCCTTGCTCCTTCCAACGTCACTGGGGGTCTGGGCTCCTCAGGTGCAATGACAACCATCTTTTCCCAAATGATAAGAGGAAAAGTAAGGTAAAGTCAGTTCCATTGACTGTGTTTGTTGCTCAGTATCCACTCCTCAGAATAGTTCCTGAAGCATTATAGGATCAATTCAATGTACATGGAGGGAAGACAAGAAGGATGGATGGATGGATGGATGGATGGATGGATGTCATGGGTACCTGGATGGATGGATGGATAGATGGATGGATGGGATGGGAGGGTAGGTGGATGGATGGATGGATAGATGGATGGATGGATGTCATGGGTACCTGGATGGATGGATGGGATGGGAGGGTGTGTGGATGGATGGATGGATGGATGGATGGAAGGATGTCATGGGTACCTGGATGGATGGATGGGATGGGAGGGTGGGTGGATGGATGGAGACATGGAGGATGGATGGACAGAAGGATGAGTGGTTGGATGGGAGGGTGGGTAGACAGAGGATAGAAGAAAGGAAAGAAGGGATGGAGGGAGGGAGAAGAAAATTGAATAGATGGAAGGAAGAAAGAATGAATGCATGGATGAACAGAAAGAAAGATGGAAGGAAAGAAGGAAGGACAGACAGAAGGGAGCTTGGAAGGAGTAGTGATCAGAAGAGAGGGAGGGAAGAGGCAAGTTTTTCTTCCAAAGGTTTGTCCTGAGCGGTTAATCCTGAGCTTCTCACTGCTTATCCATTCTAGATCCAGGCCACTGGGCCTCTGGTCTCACTTGTATCATATGTTCATTTATTCCACTTCCCCTGGGGTCTACTCAGGTCACCCCAACTATTGAACATTGAGCCAGCTGCATGTGTCTCAGCAGGAGCATGTGTCTTCACAGGGGAGGTCATGAGCAAGGACTCTGGGATTGGACAACCTGGGTCCAGACCCAGACTCTCCCTCTCCAGTCATGTAACCCTGGGCAGAGGACCAGTTCTGTACTGTGGTTCCTCCTCTGTTTAGTGTGGGTGATTCTAGCCCCCAGCTACTTACCCAGGTAAAAAGCTCCAGATGTAGTGAGTGATCAGAAAGTATTTGCTTATTTGTTTTATATAATGAATATTTATATAGTGTTTACCCTGTACCCAGCACTGTGCTTAGGTACTTTATAGAATTTGACTTGTTCAAACCTCATTACAGCTTTTGAATTAGGAATCATTATCTTACAGATGAGTAAATCAAGGTACAGAGAAATTGGTTACAGCTCCTAGTTGGATTTTTTTTTAATGCAATGCATAGAAGTTTGGCATATCTGGGTGTAAGAGAGAGACATAGAAGAAGAGAGAGACAGAGGCACAGAGAGATAAAGAGTTAGAGATGGGGGAGCAGAGAGCATATGGAAGACAACATCTGGGGTTTTCCCCAGTTCCACGTCAGTATGGTGAGTTGGAACCTTCCCTTTCCGGAAAGAACAAAGCTGCTAGTGTTTACACAGAGCCCCTCCACCCCCGCACCCGGGTGGGAATACGATCTCCAGCCCCCAAATCAGTACACCTGTCCTTAACTGCTGCTGGAGTTGTCCCCATTAACAAGCGACCCTCGGGCTTGTGGATGGAGGACAGGAGGCCCTTGGAAGCCCCATCATGGGTGGATGTTGGGTGCCCCAATGTCCCCATAAGCCTTGGCTCTCTCTGCCCCTGTCACAGCTGGGGAGGGCAGTGAGGAGCCATTCACGCTGAACTTCACCATCGACAACCTGCGCTACTCAGCGGATATGGGCCGCCCCGGCTCCCTCAAGTTCAACATCACAGACAGCCTCATGCAGCACCTGGTAAGAGGCCAGCTTTCCCGTGACTCCTCCTCAGGGCTGTCACCGGGTCTGACCACACTTGTCCTCTCCTTCCTCTCCAGCTCGGCCCGTTGTTCCAGAGGAGCAGCCTAGGAGCCCGATATGCAGGCTGCAAAGTCATCTCACTAAGGTGAGAACCACCCCCCCCCCCACCATGACCCACTGCGGAAGGACAGGATTTCTGTGGGGGCCGCTGCCAGTTGTAGCAGACTGTCTTGGAGGGTCCTTGTTGGCATCCATGTCTTCATGTTACATTATTGTTAGAATTGTGACAAAATACGTATAGACATAAAATTAGCCATTTCACTATTTTCAAGCATGCATTTCAGTGACCTCTGTTATGGGCACGATGCTAGGCACCCATCACCCTACTCATTCTGAAACTCTTCATCGGGCCATTACTTGCACTTTTCTGGGTTGGTGTGGGTTCTGTAGGGGTTTACAAAGTACTTCCCCAGCTGTGTTCTCAGTCTGCTGTCATCAGTGGTGCAGCTCCCCTGAGGCAGGCAGTGGGCACCAAGGTGACAGCACAGGCACTGCCCCATACTCATCTAGTGGCAGAAGAAGAAACTAAGTGAGAATAAAATATCTAAAATGGTTTCAAATATAGTAAGGTGATGCGAAGCAGAAACACAGAAAGACGGGAAAGCACAGGATAGCATGTTCGTGGAGGTGATTTCTGAGCGGTGTCCCAGGCGGAAAAGAAGGATTTGGCCATGAAAACTGTTCCAAGTGGAGGAAACAGCATGGGCAAAGGTCCTGAGGTAGGAATGAGCTTGGCATGTTCAATGAACAGCAAGGAGGTCAGTGTAACTGGAACAGAGAGAGAGGGACAGAGAGAAAGGAGGTGTATTTCCAGACAGCAGCAAGGTCCACACCATGTAGAATCTTGGTAGGAATGGATTCCTTTTTAACTGTGATAAAAGATACACAACAGAAAATGTACCATCTGAATCATTTTTAAGTGTCTGGTTCAGTGGTGTTAAGTATGTTCACATTATTGTGCAACCGGTCTCCAGAACTTGCAAAAACTGAAATTCTATACCCATTAAACAACGGCTCTCTGTTTCCCTCTACTCCCAGATATTAGCCATCACCATTCTACTTTCCGTCTCCATAAATCTGACCACTCTGGGTATCTCACACAAGTGAAATCATATGGTATTTGCCTTTTTGTGTCTGTCTTAACTTCACTAAATATAAAGTCTTCAAGGTCCATCCACCTTGTGCTGGTGTCAGAATTTCCCCTGCTTTTAAAGCTGAATCATATTCCATTGTATGGATATATCCTATTTTGCTCACCCATTCATCAGGACTTTGGTTTTTGCATGGAACAGACAATGGGCAAGGTGCTGGGAGTTCAGTACAACAGTGAGCTAAACTGTCCCATTACTTGACTTCATGGAGGCCGCTGTCTAGAGGGAACAGGAACAAATAATATAGGTTCACACTGAGGGCCATCAGGGCTATGATGGAGAAAGCATGGGATCCTGTGGCAACCAGGATCCTCTCCTGACTCTGCCTGGGAGGGCTCTTGGAGAACAAGGAGGTGTCTAAGTTGAGAGCTGAAGGATGACCAGGAAATTATCAGAGAGTAAGGAGAGAAGGGGAGACACCTCCAGACAGAAGTCACTGCATGTGCAAAGATCCTGGGGTGAGAGAGTGTGGCCAGGTGGAGAAACTGTGAATGGTTCAGTAAGGCTGGAACACAGGACATGAGGTGTGCAGCACCCACAGGTGAAGAGGTACCACATGGGCTGCACTCCCTACATATCAGTCTCTCCTTCCTCAGGTCTGTGAAGAATGGCGCCAAAACAAGGGTGGACATCCTCTGCACCTATCGGCAGCCCCCCAGCAGCCTGGGTCTGCCTGCCAAGCAGGTGTTCCATGAGCTGAGCCGGCAGACCCGCGGCATTACCCGGCTGGGTCCCTATTCTCTGGACAAGGACAGCCTCTACCTCAATGGTGAGCGGTCCTCAGGCCCCCTCACTGCTTCCATACCCCCATCCCACAGGTCAGGAAACCTAGGGGAATCCTTGAGACAAATTCAGGTGTGACTCTCAACTCTATACTGACCCCTGCCCTCCAACAGTCACTCTGTAAGGCTGTCCCTGATCATACCTGTTCTACAGATAAAGACATGGAGGCTCTGAAATTTTAAGTAATTTGCCTAAGTAGGTGCAGCTAGAGAAGGATAGAGCCAGGCCTGAGTCCCAGCAGTTAGCATCCAACACTGTGCTTCACCCTATGCTTTTACCTCCTGAAAGATCATTCCAGGGGAGGCGTGGGAGAAGAAAATCCCACATCTGTCTTCCCTCCCAGCTTCTCACCCTAGACCAGGGATGGGCTTCTCTCCTGGGTGGGGCCCTAGTGCCAGGAAATGAGGTAGACACTATGGACATCTGTGGGGTCCAAGCTTTGGACATGCTGGGCATCATCCTAGAAGCCAGAAAGGGGCAGTGTTTAAGAAGGTGACCCTCCTCTGGGGTTCTGAGAGGCAGAGCATGGAACGTGGTGAGGTTTATTGGAATAATTCAGCTTCTCTTTTCTCTGTCCCCAGCTTGGAAATGGTATTTGGCAAATCACACTTTCTTATCACCATTGCCACATTGGGTGGACAGGGAGACATCCTGGCCCTTTATGACTCCCATTTGAGCAAAGAGGGAGATGTACAGAGAAGGAAAGTGACCTACCCATGCCACTAGTCAGTCTGGGTCTTGATGTTGTGAGATCACATCTGTTCCCTTCACCTTGGCCTTGCAGGGGCAAGTTTAGGATTTCCCCCCTTGTAAAATATGCTTCATTTTGCTCACTCAGCCAGCAGTCCCCAGAATCTGCTATAAGCCAGGCCTTGTGCTTGGCACCAGGGACACAGGCTACATGGGCAACCTGTCCTAATGTTAGCTCCAAAGGGACAGAGATATTTTGTTCAGTGATATATTCTCCAAATGTAATAGAACTTGGCACATAATAGCCTCTCAATAAATAGTTGTTGGTTGGAGGGATAGATTGGAGGGAGGGTGGAAGGGTAGATACTGGGATGGGTAGATATGTGGGGGAATAAGTATGTGAACATAAATGTGATGAGAGTCTCTTAGCGGCATGCTGGAGAGGTGGATAGGGAAGGATCATCTCTAACTGGAAGATCAGGAAAACCTTAATGATGGAGATGACATTTGAGTCTGATCTTGGAAACTGCATAGATGCTTACCTGGTACACAGAGGGAAAGGCCAGCAGGAGCCCCACATGGACAAAGGCATGGAATATCTGGGATTGTGCTGCCATCTTCCCTTACGTTTGACATTTTTGTTTCCAGGTTATAATGAACGTGGTCCAGATAAGCCTCCTACAAGTATGTATCTTTGCAACCAGTACCCATATCAGCCTCTATGGGTCTTGAGCCAAACTTTTCTCCTCACTAATAAAGGGAGCTTGCCCCAATCTCGGGCTGCTCTCCTGAGTGTGGCCAGGGGTCAGTGGGAAGAAGAGTGCTGAGTCCTTGGTCTCTTCTGGACCTGCAGCCATGGCATTGGCTTTCTAAACTTCCCACACCCTTTTGGGTTAGAGGAAGAAATTTGAACAAACATCTCCTACGGGGATGCGGGATTGAGGTCAGATGATGAGTCCATGCCTCCTGAGAACAAGATCTCCTACAAGGGCCACAGAAGGGGCCTCAATGTCAAGATGCAACTGTGGTGGCCACTCAGTGGTTTGGCCAAATTTGCCTGTTCAGTTGTCCAATGGTCCCTTCATCTATCTTTTAATGCATCCATTCTTCCATTCTCTGAGTTGTCGCTTCTCTCAGACTTCTCCATTCTTCCTTCCCTCCATCCATCCATCCTTCCTTTTCCCTCCATCCATCTATCCTTCATTCGTTCTGCCCTTCATGCATTCTTCTATCCTTCCATCCATCCATCTATCCATCCATCTTCTGCCTATTCACTTGCTTGTCTTTTCCTCCTTTTTCCCTTCCATCCATCTCTCTAACTTTTCTTCCTGTGTTTATTCTTTCTTTCTTTTTGACCCTTCATTTGTTCATTATACCTCTGTCCATCCAGGTATCCCCCCTGTCTGTCCACTTTTCTGCCCATTCATCTCCCTGTCCTCTTGCTTAATCTCTCTCTTGTTCACCTACCCTTACTTTCTTGAGTTTATTTCACTCGTGGGCTCATTCACCCCTCTGCTCACACTTCCTCCTTCTTACTCTCATTGATGATACACCTGTGAATGCTTGTCCCGGGGCAACTACTGCTAGAGCCCAGACAAGCTTTGGGGAGTTTCTCCCACTGTGTGGGGACTCTGTTCCTTCCTGATGACTGCCCTTTCCACAGCTCCTGAGGCAGCCACCACATTCCTGCCTCGATCATCATCACCTACACAACCAGAAGCCACCACAGGTATCTGGGAGATCCTTTTCCTTCCCAAGAAAAGCTCTGCTCTATCAGTCATTGTGAAATTCTGGTGTAGGAAGTCATCTCAATTGCAAAGATTATACTGACAATTCAGTCTAATGCATACCCTCATGGAGCCACTAGTTTTGTGAGATCAGCAGACCATTATAACACAATGTGAGATATTTTGGGGAGAGGAACCTAGTATAATTTTGAGGGGAAGTCTTTCTGGAGAAAGTTTCACCCAAAATGAGAGTTTAAGAATGAGGAGGTGGCATCCAGGAAAATGGGGGATGAAGAGTTTTCCTGATATAGGAGATTTGATGAGCAAAATCTCAGTGGCCAGAAACAGCGTAGTGTATGGAGAGAATTGAGAGGGATTTGGTTTGCATAAAGCATAAAGCTGAATCTGGAGTAGATGGATAAGTGAAGCTGAATGGATCACAAGAACCATATTGGGAAGGACCTTGAGTGCCAGGTCAAGGAGTTTGAACTTGACACTGAAGGCCAAAGGAAGCCATGGGTAGTGGTGACTACACGGAGATTTTTTACTTAAGAAACTTCTTCTAGTTTTCAGTGTAGAGAACATTCTTTAGAGAGGGCATCCAGTAAGTCTGCTGGGGTGTTGGTCCAAGTGAGAGAAGAAAAGGCTTGAGCTGGAAGAGGATAGAGAGGATGTATATGAGGACCATTCTGCAAGTGGTATTGGGGTTACTTGGAGGGGAAGGAGGAGGAGCTGAGCGACATGATGGTTTTGAATTGGGCGACCAGGTAGTGGGTGGTGGTGTCACTGGAAGAGAAGACGACAGAGTACAATGAATGTAGGACTCTGATTTGGTCTCAGGCCAACTCTCAGTAGTAGCCATCTCTCCCCTCTCTTCTTATAGCTATGGGATACAACATGAAGACCCTTACACTCAACTTCACCATCTCGAACCTCCAGTATTCAGGGGACATGAGCAATGGCTCAGCTATGTTCAACTCCACCAAGAGGACCTTGCAGCGCCTGGTGAGACCCTGGTCCCAGAAGTTCCTAGTGGGATCAATTCCACCCAGCCCTTGCCCCACTTTTGTCTCTCCTGTTCATCCTCCTCCCCCTTCCTCCCCAGCTTGGATCCTTGTTCCAGAAGAGCAGTCTGGGCCCCTTCTACTCAGATTGCAGACTAATCTCCCTCAGGTAGGACTTTTTTTTTTTTTTTTAGCATTTGCCAGTAGTGACCATTTTGGTGACCAACCCTTCCGGTCTTCCCACTGATCTCCCATTTGTTACCCCCCTCCTTGTGATCCCCATAGTGAGGTTTCAGGGCCTCCCTTTAGAGTCCCCATATCCCTCTCTCCCCAGACCTGAGAAGGATGGGCCAGCCACCCATGTTGATGCTATATGCACCTACCGCCATGACTCCATGGGCCATGGACTTGACAGAGAGCAGCTTTACTGGGAGCTGTACCAGCTGACCCATGGTGTCACCCAGATGGGCTTCTATACCCTGGTCCGTGACAGCCTCTTCGTCAATGGTGAGTGATTTATAGCAATCATTATTGGCCCCCATTCTACTTTATTTCCTCTTTAACAAGTCACCCCAAGTTCTGATGAGGCAATACCCTCCCCAAACTCTCCATGGAGAAAGTCTCTCCTGTTATTTTAGGTAAATAAGCATGAAATTCTTTGACAAATTAATATAATGGATTCTAATTTGAAACCCAAGTATCTGACCCATGGAATCTCTTGGGACAGGAGTTCTACAATGTGAGGCCCCTCTATGTCAGTGGTTCTAACCTAGAGACAATTATGCCCCTCAGGAGACATTTGGCAATGACTGGAGACATTTTGGTTGCCACAACTGGGGAAGAGTGCTACCGGCATCTAGTGGCTAGAGACCAAGGGTGTTGCTAATGTCCTCCAACGAACAGGAGATCCTTGCCACCAAGACTTACATAGCCCCAAATATCAGTAGTTCCGAGGATGAGAAACCCTGGTCTCCATGGTCCCATGGTTCCTAGATGGGCACCAGACCAACTAATCATACTTTACCACAATTGTTTAATTATCCAACTGTATGAAATTAAGGTCTTGTAATGTGCCGCTACAGCCTTAGTCCTTTAGTTAGTATATCCTCATACCCAGTGAATGAGTAAATGAATGAACCATTGGGAGATGAGTATCTCAGCCCCGCCCCGTATTTGAGGATCCACTGAAGTTTACATTCACCCCTTCAACAAACACATTTACATTACCATTCTGTCCCAAGCCATGTGCTGGGTACAGGGATAGAACACACAAGTTCTCTCCCTGAAAAATCTCATAACCAGGAGGACTGAGTATTACTTAGGGACACACCAAAAAGGCAGAGACACTGTTATTAACAGGGTGCCATTGAAACACAGAGGGGGGACAATTCAGGGAAGGCTTCCTAGAAGAAGATGTTATATACCCAGTACTGTACTAGGCCCTGGAACATGGCAAGAACAAGACAGAGAGATCCCTGCTCTCCTGGAGTTCCATCTCATTGGGGTTCTGAAACATGAGTAGGAGTTTTCCAGGAAAAGCAGAGGATTGAAGAACATTCCAGGAAATGGGAATTGCATAAGTGCAATAGAAAAACTCACCCTGGGAGAATCCCTGTAAAATTCCAGTTTTCCCCATTGTGGGGTGACTTTCCATTTGGAAGTCCACAGCATGTGGGCCTAAGTTTGGCTGACTCTGACAGTAGGCACTATGCCTCTCTCTGTGCTAATGGCTAAGAGTCTCCAATGGTCTTCTCCTCCTCTCATTGGCTCCAGGCTATGCACCCCAGAGTTTATCTACCCAGAGGGAGTATCAGCTAAATTTCCGCATCATCAACTGGAACCTCAGCAACCCAGACCCCACATCCTTGGAGTACACAGCCCTGTGGAGGGACATCCAGGACAAGGTAATGTCTCTCTCACCCGTCCTGTCTCTCCTTGCCCTGAGTGTCCCCCTCATTCCTCTGATTCACATATATTAAGTGATTATTTCAACTTTGCACTTTGCCTATGTGTTTTGAGCTCTCTCAGTTTCCAAAGGTGCTACCCTGGCTGCCTTCCCTGTTTTCTAGATGGGCAAACTGAGGCTCAGAAAGGGGAGTGGTGTGCCTAAGGTCACACAGCCAGGATACAAACTCAGAGCTCCTTTGCTCCAAGACCTGTGTTCTTTCACTGGCTCCAATAGCCCCCTCCAGCCCCAGGAGGCCTCCATCTCACCCACTGTCCCCACCCTTTATTCTAGGTCACCAAACTCTACAGAGGCAGCCAGCTACAAGACATATTCCGCTCCTGCCTGGTTACCAATTTGACGTAAGTTGAGGAGGTTGGAAGCACTGGCTGAGCTGGCAGTTTGCGGCTCTGAGCTTCCATCCTGGCACAGTGTTTGAGGTGAAAGTCACTGACAAGCTGCCCATGCTCCCCCATGTCCCTGTCAGCCATTCCTACCATCTCCTTCCATAGGACTTTGGGGAGGGGTAAGGGAAGGATTAACCTCATGGGGCCACCAACACTAACATCCACCACCTTCTCCTCTTCGAGATACTTTCAACAAAGATCAGCCCAATAATAACATTTCCCATGGCCCTACCCCTGCTGAGCACTTTCATGCGTGGTCATCTCATGGGATTCTCATGCAGCCCCTGTGAGATGGATACTATTGTGATCATCCCCATTGTTCAGATGGGGAAGCTGAGGCTTGGAGAAGTAAAGTAAACAGCTCAAGAATTGCCCAAATTTGGTTGGAACCCAGGTCTGTGAAGAACGAGTGGAAGAACTGAGACACTGGGGAACAGTAGGATCATGGGACACAGTGCCAACTTTGAGTGTTTCCAGACTTCAATTCCTTTGTCTTTAAGATGGGGATAATTATAATGATACCTTCCACCAGAGTGATGGTGAGGGAATGTTTAAGTCACTTCCTAGAAGTGCTCCGTAGATGTTCGTTATCTTTATAGTTATTTGTTCTATTCCCAACTCGTGGAAACCTTGTGTTTTTGGTCAGGGTGTCTTCTCTAGCCTGGGAGATAATCTCTCACCTCTTGCCTTTAGGTCTTTGGGCCTATAAAACAGGAACTCAGGAGACACTGCTGGTGTTGAGTGATGGCTGAGTTCCATGGTCTCTGTCTCTAGGTTGGGCTCCATGTTGGTCACCGTCCAGGTACTGTTCTCTTCCAATGTGGACCCCAGCATGGTGAAGAAAGTCTTTCTGGACAAGACCCTGAATGTCTCATCCCACTGGCTAGGGGCCACCTATCAGCTGACGGACCTGCATGTGACAGGTGCAAGATTGAGAGTTGATTTCATGGCTTGAAGAGATGGGGTTATGAGGAAGGAAGAACAGGGCTTCTCAGGAGCAGTAGAATGGATGGAGGCTCTGGAGGGGAAAGGGGGACTTTCTGGAGGCCCATGTTGATGACCCATGACATTGGATCATCCAACAGGAAGTAGGAAGAAAACATGCAGCAATTGTACCCAAGGAAATGATTATTTTTTTTAATTTATTTATTTGACAGACAGAGATCACAAGTAGGCAGAGAGAGAGGAGGAAGCAGGCTCCGCACTGAGCAGAGAGCCCGATGTGGGGCTCGATCCCAGGACACTGGGATCATGACCTGAGCCAAAGGCAGAGGCTTTAACCCACTGAGCCACCTAGGTGCCCCGGAAATGATTATTTTTACTCATAAATCTTTCCAACCCAAAATATGGAGTATCCTTAGTTGCTTTCTTAGGCCCTCTGGCTATGACTCATACATTGATTGATTGAAGGACACATTCATTCATTCAACAAGTATGTCATGAAAGTAAATAGACACTGATGATGCACTGTGGAAACTGCTACAATCAGAGAATTTCAAGAACCTGAGGGAACCCCGAGGAGGGACACACAGCCCATCTTGGAAAGCTTTCTGGAGGAAGTAATGAACAAACTGAGATGTGATGGTGAACATGACCTAGCCAATGGGAAGAGTTAGGGAGTCAAGTTACATGTGTTTATAACCTAGAAGACAGAATATTTGGGGAGGCGCTAAGGAGTTTGGTGTGGCTGGAGCAAACACTTTGTCATGGGAGAAGTGGCAGGTAAAGCTATAGAAGCAGGCAGGGACTTTCTTGGGCACTGGAATGGTTTGCAGAGGAACATAACAGAATTCTACTTTAGAAAGCTCATCCTCTGGGTGTTGTATAGAGCGTGGATTGGGAAGGGGAGAAGACCAGAGGCAGCGAGACACATTAGGAACTTAGGTCAACAAAGGTGTATGACAGATGTCCCCTAGGGTGATCAGCACCTGCACTTTCCTTCTTGTGCCCCAGAAGGGCCCAATCTCCTCATCCCCACATACTAGTGAGCTCTCATAATGCTTGGGGGAGAGTTGGTGGATAGAGAGATCAATGGATACAAAGTGGCTGGGTGGATAGAGGGCCTTATGTAACACATCTTTAAAAATCCAGCTCAGGTCACATTGCCAGGAATAAGTAGACTAGCTGGAATGACTTTTTTGCTAAAATCTTCACCTGATTGGGACTTTTATACCTTCTTTTTATTATAGAAGTGGAGCCATCAGCTCATCTACCAACAGACGTACCAACAAGCAGTCCCAGCCCTGAGCACTTCCAGCTGAATTTCACTGTCACCAACCTACTCTATTCCCAGGACATAGCCCAGCCAGGCACCACCAAACACCGGCGGAACAAGAGAAGTATTGAGAACGCGGTGAGAATCCACTCCATTCCCATGTAGAGACAGACCTATGGACACTGGGTAGGCAGAGGGTGGTTTTTCATAACAATTTCATAACAATTCATGAAGATAGGTTCTTATGCCCATTTACAAATTAAGAAACAGGCCCAGAGAGTTTCAGTAGCTAGTCCAGGGTCCTGTAGCTAAGTCATACTCTGGAATGGGATGTCCTTTGGTACACTTAACTGGGCTAGTGTTTGTTGAGATAAGAAAAAATAGATAGGAAAAAAATAGAAGGGAAATATGCTCAGTGGCTAAAAATTCTGCTGCCACTTGGCCTGGGATGGTGATCAAGGGAACGTTGCCCTATCTTTCAGCTCAACCAGGTCTTCCGAAACAGCAGCATCAAGAGTTTTTTCTCTGGCTGTCAAGTTTTAGCATTCAGGTGAGTTCCAGCTCGGGATCTAATCACTCTGGAGACTCCTGATATCCTTTAAGTAAAAGTGTCCCCATTGTCATGGTCCCAGTTCTAGCTCTTATGGAAGATAGCCCTGGGAGTACTGAACTGTTACCTAAAAACCAACTTATTCCTAAACCAGTGAGCCCAACTGGCTCAGAAATTTGAGAAAGCCAGAGTAGACTTCAGCAGACCTGGAGGCACCTGATGTTGGGGCCATGGGATGTGGAGTAGAGCATCCATGCCTTAAGAAATTAGCCGTTGAAGATAGGATCCATAGAAGATGGGGGTGGCTAGAACCAGATAACTCCGAATCCAGCAGTTGGACTGTGCTGCTCAGTAGTGTAGCCACTAGTCAAAAGAGCCAATCCAAACTTCTCATATATCTATTCAGATAGGATCACATAGAAAATGGACCTCTTTGAAGTGCACAGTTTAGTGCTTTATTTGTAGAGTAGTACAATCATCCCACTATCTAATGGTGGAATTTTTTTTTATGTTCAGTTAGCCACTGACTAGTATATCATTAGTTTTTGATGTAGATGTGATGTAGGGTGTGGAATGTTCTTTTAAAAAAATCCTGTCGCCGTTAGCAATTGCTTCCTACTCTTCCCTTATCTGCATCCATTAGCAAACAATCTACTTTCTGTCTGTCTGGATTTGCCTATTCTGAACATGCTATATTAATGGATTCAAATACTTATGGGGCCTTTTGTGACCGACTTCTTTCCCTGAGCGTAATGTTTTCAAGATCCATCCATGCTGTAACACATATAAATACTTCATTCCTTTTTTTATGACTAAATAATATCTCTTGTATAGCTCTACTACTTTAAAAAAAACTTTTATTTAAATTCAATTTAATTAACATATACTGTATTATTAGTTTAAGAGGTAGAATTTAGTGATTCATGAGTTGCACGTAACACCCAGTGCTCATTGCATCACATGCCCTCCTTCATGCCCATCCCCCAATTACCCCATCCCCTGCCCCAGCAACCCTCAGTTTGTCTCCTGGAGTTAAGAGTCTCTTATGGAGGCAAACCATAGGGAGGTAAACCACTTTGCATTTATCCATTCATTCACTGGTGAACCTTGGGTTATCTCCACTTTTTTTTCTATTATGAATAATGTTGCTATGATCATTTTCGTGTAAGTTTTTGCATCAGCTTGTGTTTTCAGTTCTCTTGGGCATGTACACAGGACTGGTATTGTATGGTCATATGGTAATTCCAGGCTAACTTTTGAGAAACTACTGAACTGTTTGCCACAGAGGCTCTACCATTTCCCACTCCCATAAGCAATATATGAGTTCCAAACTATCCAGATCCTCACCAACAATTATTATCCGTTTTTTTACTATAGTCATCCCAGTGGATGTAAAATGGTATCTCACTGTTGTTCCAATTTGTATTTTCCTAACAATTAGTGATGTTGAATTTTTAAAAAATTTTTTATTTCTTTTCAGTGTACCAGAATTCATTGTTTATGCACCACACCCAGTGCTCCATGCAATACATGCCCTCCATAATACCCACCACCAGGTTCACCCAGCCTCCCACCCCCCGCCTCTTCAAAACCCTCAGATTGATTTTCAGAGTCCATAGTCTCTCATGGTTCATCTCCCCCTCCAATTTCCCACAACTCCCTTCTCCTCTCCATCTCCCCATGTCCTCCGTGTTATTTGTTATGCTCCGCAAATAAGTGAAACCATATGATAATTGACTCTCTCTGCTTGACTTATTTCACTCAGCATAATCTCCTCCAGTCCCGTCCATGTTGATACAAAAGTTGGGTATTCATCCTTTCTGATGGAGGCATAATACTCCATAGCGTATATGGACCACATCTTCCTTATCCATTCGTCCGTTGAAGGGCATCTTGGTTCTTTCCACAGTTTGGTAACCATGGCCATTGCTGCTATGAACATTGGGGTACACAGATGGCCCTTCTTTTCACTACATCTGTATCTTTGGGGTAAATACCCAGTAGTGCAATTGCAGGGTCATAAGGAAGCTCTATTTTTAATTTCCTAAGGAATCTCCACACTGTTTTCCAAAGTGACTGCACCAACTTGCGTTCCCACCAACAGTGTAAGAGGGTTCCCCTTTTTCCACATCCTCTCCAATACACGTTGTTTACTGTCTTGTTAATTTTGGCCATAAATCAAAACCACATTGAGATACCACCTTATACCAATTAAATGGCCAAAATTAACAAGACAGTAAACATTTTTTTTTTAAGTACCGTTTGGTCATTTCCTATCTTCTTTGCAGAAATTTCTATTTAAGTCCTTCTCCCAGTTTTACACTGATTTTTTTTTATTGTTGAGTTATCACCATTTTTGTGTGTTCTGGATACTAGATCCTTGTCAGATATATGATTTGCAAATATGTTCTTCTATTTGTTACATTGCCTTTTCACCTTCTAGGTACTACCCTTTGAAACACATCTTTAATTTTAATTTCATCTTTAATTTTGATGACTCTCAATTTATCAGTTTTTTCTTTGGTTGTTTGTGATTTTAGGCCCAAATCAAAGAAACCATTGCCTAACCCAAATTCACAAAGATTTACACCCAGCTTTTTTTCCCTAAGAGTTTTATAATTTTATCTCTTATATTTAGGCATTTGATTTGTTTTGCTAATTTTTGTCTGTGTTGTGAGGTGCGAGTCCAACTTCATTCTTTAGTTTGTGGATATCTAATTGTCTCAGTACCAATTTGTTAACTAGATTATTCTTTCCGTTATCTTGGCACCCTTGTTGAAAATCGGTTGTCCATGATTGCATGAGTTGGTTTATGGATTTTCAAGGATAGTATTTAATTATTCATCAGTTGCATATAACACCCAGTGCTCATTACATCAAGTGTCCTCCTTAATGCCCATCATGCTTTTACCTGATTCCCCCCCCACCCACTTCCCCTTATTTTTTTTTTTTTTGGAAGGACACACTTTCAGAGTTCTCTGCCATTTTTTCTGACATCCTATTTTTTTCTTAACTAACTGATCCTCAGATTGTTACAAGCCTTTGGTTAATTTCTAGACTTCTGAAAAAGTTGATTTTGACCATTCTTGCCAGTGTTCTCAATGGTTTTATGGATTTTTGGAAGTCCTTACAGCAAACATTTCAAAAATATTCTCCCCATGACTTTTTATTTATAACCTAATTAAATTAAACAAAATGAGACATTCATTTCCTCGCCCACACTAGCATATTTTAAGTGCTCGACAACAAAATGGGGCTAAGAATGACTGTATTTTGACATTGCAGGCACCAATGTTTGTATCATTGTATCATTGCAGAAGGTTCTTTTGGACAGGACCTAGAAGCAGGGAACCTGAAGCAAGGTAGAATTCAAGGTAGTCTTGTTCATCCCTTTTGCCCTTCCAGGTCTGTCCCACACAGCAACCACACTGGGGTGGATTCGCTGTGTAACTTTTCACCATTGGCTCGGAAACTGGACAGAGTTGCCATTTATTTGGAGTTCCTGAGGCTGACCAGAAATGGCACCCAGCTGCAGAACTTTACCCTGGACAGAAACAGTGTCCTTGTGGATGGTAAGGTTTCTTGGCCATTGGGACAGGAGTTTAGGGGTCCAACCTCCACATGTGCGGCCTTTCCTGGGAATCTAGAGATCTGGGGTTGAGTCAGCATTAAACTTTTTTAGGCTTATGGGAAGTGGCATATTCCTCCAGGCTTTATCCACCATTGAGGGAGAGGAAGGGATACCCAGTGGGATATTGGAGACACTTGTCTTCTCAGAGATAGCTCTGTGACCTCAGGCAGGTCACTTCCCCTCTCTGGAATTCTGTTTCTCATCCCTGTACTAAAAGTCACTTGGCCAGTGGTCAGTGGGGGATTCTAGCTCTGAGCTGTGTATGAACCAGCCTTGACAGGCATTGGAAATGGATCTCTTTTCTCTAAGACAGGCTGTATAAAAAGAGGACCTGTGTAAAAATGGACCTGACTTGGCCCATAGGCTGTAGTTTGCCAAGTTCTGCTCTGGATCAGCACCATGCAGTAGAACTTTCTGCAATGATGGAGTGTTCTCTATCTGTGCTGTCCAGCAGAGAAGCCGCATGTGACTATTGCATACTTAAAATCTGGCTATTGTGACTGGCTTTTATAGTTACTGATTTTTAATGTTACCAAGGTACCAGATTTTTTAATTTGAGTTGATTAAAATAATTTTTAATTTAAGAAGCCACTTGTAGCTGCTCTGTATTGGACAGCACATCTATAAGAAGTTGGCTGGGGAGGGGCTGTCCAGTAGGGTGACTTGAAACTCTCTCCCATGCCCGGTGGGTGCTATGTATCCCTATGTTCATGGGGTTTTATGCTGCAGTTACAATAACAAGAATAGGCAATTAGAAAGTATTAATTATTTGGTGTGAAATAATTCATACTTGGGAGTGGTCATCAGAGAAGCCTTCCTGGAAAAAAATTAACGTTGTAGGTGAATCCTGGAAAATGAGTATAAAACAACTTGGTAAAGGTGAAGGGGTGAATGTGTTTCTGGGCAGCATTTGAGTGGGAATTTACAAATTTAGAGACATCTCTTAGTCTTGCCAGCTATGATAACCCATTCTCCCCACAGCCATCATAAGATGGCCCAGCCCAATTTCAGTCCTCCTTGCCCAGAGGTATGAATTTGATTAATTTATTACACTCCTTGGATTATGTAGCAAAGTGTCCTCATTTTTTTAGAGAAAAATGGGTGCACATTATGATTTCTACTTCAACATTTCAGGGAAAATATGAATGAAGCAAGGGTGGCAAGTGCTAACAATTTATACGTTGGATGAAATACTGTTTTAATTGGGTGAAATATACATTGTTAAATCTAGATGATGTATGTTTATGATATTCTATTTTTCTGTATATTTTAAAAGTTTTCTTTAAAAAGCATAAAAACAAAATTAAAAAAGCACAAAACACGCTCACATGCATTCTCTATTTCATTCATTTCCAGGGTATTCTCCCAACAGAAATGATGTCTTGACTGAGAATTCTGGTAAGTCTCAAAGAAGTCCCAGTCCACGACGGGGAAGGAATGTCTTGATGCTGTACTTAACGAAAACCATGTGCCCAGAGTCTTGATAATGGTGAAAGCTGGACAACCCATGTCAGGGACTGTTAGGCATGGTGCAGGGAAAGCAGAAGCTTCTAGGGGAATGACAGGAGGTGACTCACACCAGCACTTGTCTCCCCAGACCTCCCCTACTGGGCCATCATCCTTATCTGCTTGGCAGGACTCCTGGTATTCATCACATGCCTGATCTGCTGCTTCCTGGTAAGTAAGGAGGGTTGCTTGTCTTTTTACTATTAGGTTGTAAGAACTCTTAAAACTTCTTACTTCTTTATAGAACTTCTTTAAAGAACTTTATAGAACTTCTTTATGCTTTATAAATTTATGTCCTTTGCTGGGAATGTTTTGTGAATTTCTCTCATAGTTTGTGTGTGTCTTGCTTTTTCCTTTTTTAAATTTTTTTATTTTTTTATAAATATGTAATGTATTATTAGCCCCAGGGATACAGGTCTGTGAAGCTTTTCCCTTTTTTTAAGAATTTTTTAAAGATTTATTTATTTGAGAGAGAGGGAATGAGCGGGCAGAGGGGCAGAAGGAGACGGAGAGAGAGAGTCCTCAAGCAGACTCCCCACAGAGCGAGGAGCCTGACAGGGGGCTCCATCCCAGGACCCTGAGATCATGACCTGAGTGAATCAAGAGTCAGCCTCTTAACTGACTGAGTCACCCAGTGCCCCTTGCTTCTTCCTTCTTTTAAACAACATTAGTCTTAGGGAAACGTAAGTGAAAGTCATAATGAGATTCTATGACACATGAGGATGGCTAAAATTAAAAAGATTGACTCTGACAAGTGGTGGTGAAGATGAGGAACTACTGGAACTCTCAGAGAATGCTGGCAAGAAATAGCTTGGATGCATTTTTAAAGGTCGCTTATACCTATGCAGCCATTCCACTCCTAGGAATTCATGCAAGAGAAATAACATAAAATTAAATTAAATTGAATAGTTAAATGAAATTAAAATTAGAATAGACTAGAATTTATACAAAGACTTGTACACAAATGTTCATAATAACTTTATTTTACCAGCCAAAAACTGAAAACAACCTAGAGGTCCATCAACAGATGAATGGATCGACAAACCCTGGTCTAGCCCCACAATGGAATACTAACTCAGGAATAAAAAGGAATGAATGACAAATACATGCACTGACATGCATAAATCTCAAAATAATAATGTGTAATGAAAGAAGCTAGATAACAATGAGTACATAGTATATGATCCTGTTTATAAACAAATTGCAGAAGTCGAGCTGATCTACAGGGATATCAATCAGATCAGTGGCTCCCTGGGAACGAGAACCAAGAATGTTTTTGCAAATGGCAGGGAAGGAGGAATTACAAAGGAGCAAGAGGACACTTTGGCGGATGACGAACTTTCCTTGTCTTGATTGTGGTGATGGTTCACGAAGTTATAAACAAAACTTATCAAATCATTTGCTTTACATGCATACAGCTCATTGTACACCAGTTAAACCTCAATTAAGTAGAGGGTGCCTGTGTGAAGGGAGGGAAGGACAGGATATGAATGGGATATCAGAGAAAAGGGTAGAAAAACAGAGTTAAAGGGAAGAGAGAAGAGAAAGAGATAAAAGGACAAGGCATGCATGAGAGAAAATGAAGTAGAAAAAGGTTGAGACACACACAGAAGGCACCAGGTGTCTGTGGCTTTGGCGACCCTCATCCCTGAGGTCCCAGGCCATTCTTATACCCTCTTCTTGCCCTCACAGGTCACCATCTGCCGGCGGAAGAAGGAGGGAGGCTACGAGGTTCAGCAGCACAGCCTGGGCTATTACCTGCCACACCTGGACCTGAGGAAGCTGCAGTGAGAGCTCTGCCTGGGGACTCCAACAGGAATAACCACATTGGAATAGGAATAAACCACATTGGTCGGACACAGTCTCTGGGCCCTTCTTGACTTGGCCCCTGACTGGTTCACAGGGGACCGAGATGAAAGGTTTTCCCTTTCACTGAGCCCTGAAGGGCAGCTCAGTTCTGTCTTTTGGCTTCACACCATTTCCTCCCCCAGAGGCATCAGAACTGGCAAGAGACCCAGACGTTGTCATCATGTAAAATCAACATCCCACCTCAATGCAAGGTTTCTCTTCCTAGAAACCTTGGAGCATGCCTCCCCTTGGCTCTGTGCCAACCACCGCATCCATCTTCGTTTCTCCATATTTCCCCACCCCCAATGTTCTCCTGACACTGTCTCATCCTCAGAAGCTCGGGTTCACCAGGACTTCCAGACCAGTCTGCCTCAGGGGCTCCTCTCCCCTCATGAGTCCTCCAAGATGGGAAATGGTCCAAGAAGGAATGAGTGAGTCAGGAATGACTGTGCAATCAACATTGGGACTTGGAGCTGAAATGACTAGGTATCTTGGAAGCCTCAGTCCCAGAGAAATCTCAAGGCTTGAGAGACATGGTTTCTGCTTTAGATATAACGATACATAACACTCAGTGAGTAAGAAAAAAGTCTGAGGAAAAAGCTAGATAGTCTTTCTTCATCTTTCTCCGTGCTGACTCCCAACTAGATAGAGCAGGGTTGCCCCAGCAAGCAGCCCCAGATAAGCAAGGCATGAGGCAAGCTGTCCTGTTCTGCTTTGGATTTGCGGGACTACTTGGCATGATCTCTACACTTTTTGCAGACAACCACAGCTGAAGACACCCAAGGGCAGAGAAGTCATGGCAGTGCCACCCGTTCAAACTTACTTGGTGTGAGAGTCATATCCTCAGTCTTAAGCAGTCATTCTCTGAGAATGCCTTCTCTGGAGATTATAATAATAACAAGAGCTATTATCATTATTGATGCCTTAATATCTCCTAAGCAACATGAGTGGCAAACTTTCCCAGCTGCCCTCTCAGTCTTTAGCCGCTGCATGCATTTTCTCAGCTAATACTTACCATCCTTGAAAGCTGCATTCCCATTTTATAGCTAATGAAACAGAGGTTCAGAGATACTAAATAACCAGGAAGGAAAAAATTTACTAAGAACCTAAGTTAAACACCTCACCACACTATCTGTTGAAGAAAAAGAGAAAAACACTTTCTGAAATACGGACAGACTCAACATTGCCCTGCCAGAGGCCTTCAGTGAAAGAACCAGTCAAGGAGTACATCAGGAAGCAGAAATGTGATCCCAGAAAAATGTAACAGGAGTCATGAGGAAAAGAAAAAATTCAGTGTATCTAAATCAGAATTAGTCTTCAAAGAAGGTGTTAAAGCACATTCTAAAATTCCAGACGAGTGCTCATGGAAGAAAAGAGGATGGAATATTACTCAGACATCAGAAAGGATGAATAACCAACTTTTGCATCAACATGGATGGGACTGGAGGAGGTTATGCTGAGTGAAATAAGTCAAGCAGAGGAGGTCAATTATCATATGGTTTCACTAACTTGTGGAGCATAAGGAATAGCATAGAGAACAATACAAAAAGGAAGGGGAAAATAAAGGGGGGGGGGAAACTGGAGGGGGAAATGAACCTCAGAAACACACTGAGGGTTTTAGAGAGTAGAGGGGTGAGGGGTGGGTTGGCCCGGTGATGGGTATTAAGGAGGGCACGTATTGCATGGAGCACTGGGTGTTATACGTAAACAATGAATCTTGGAACACTACATCAAAAACTAATGACATACAGTATGGTGACTAATGTAACATAATAAAAAAACAATAAAACAAAATAACTCATTTTTGGGGAAGATAGAAATACTACAAATATTATTTTTTAATAACTCATTCTCAGAAACTGATGAACCCATGAGACAAAAGTTAAATAATGATGAAAAGGCTTTAAATATTACCACAGTTTGCTCAAGGAAATTAACAGTTAAATCCCAATGAGCAGTTCAACATTGGTTCAGTGATAGATTAATGATGCTGAAAACAGTCTCTTTTGACATGAGGATCCCCAAAATGGCACATCCATTTTCGGGGATCAGATTTCCAACACATAGAGATATTTTAAAAAGTGAGAAGTCTGGTATTTCCTTGTACTGAATTCTGAATTAACATGCAACAACAAAGAACAGAAAAATAGAGACCTACAAACATACACCTTCTTTGAGAACATAAAAAAAAAATTACGTTGGAATCTGTTGGAATATTAACACAAAAAGAATAGTCCATTTCAACCAGGCATGTTTTACCCTGACTGTGAGGCAGAAGACTAAATAATGCCATGACTTTGATTACTCTCTTTTGACTTTAAAATACAAATAACATACAGAGTAAGAGAAGATAACAGTACCTCATGGAAAGGAGAGACCTCCATTCTCTCCTCACCTGAAATCCAATCTCGCAGCTCAAAAAGATCACTGCATCTATTGTCTATGTCACACAAAATAATTTAATATAAGAAAAGTACCAGTACATATTAAAGTTTCGAGGGCTTGGGAGCATGAAGGCACCATGGACACTGCAAAGAGACCTTAATAAAGTCCCATGCTCCATTTCACCTGCACTAGCTTCTCTTTTTTCTCGTGGTGTTTTTCAGGATGTGCTTCTTGGCCCCTCATTTTCTCTGCCTCTCTAGCAACTCTGTCTACAGCCAGTGCCATGGCCAACCTTTCTCTTGCTGTCTTCACTTTCCTTTCCTGTTTCCTGATATCTTCCTCGGTCACCAGAAATTGTTTGCACAGGAGCTGTGGGATACCCAGACCAGCTCCTGGAATCACCTTTACCAAATCTGAAGACCCAGCAGGGGTGGGCATGGGGCTGGGGTTCAGACCACCAACAAGAACACCTGGCAGATATTCACCTGAGCACCTAGGTGCAAGTTTTTGCAAGGCTTTGGCAAGATCCAAAGTGCTTAAGAGTTCCCCTGCACTGCTACAAGCCTGGAGACCTTGCAGCCTCTTCTGCCAGCACACCTGCTGGGGCTTGTCCAGGGTTTCCTCCCAGTGATGGCATCTGACCTCATTGCCAGGATAGGATGTGATTCTGGTTACTGGCCTCTTGAATATGTAACTGGACATCCTCAAAGGGATTGAGACACTTAAGCAAGACTTTGGTTTGGATTGGTTTCCACAATCCTGCTGCTTGCTCTGTGGAGTCTTGACCATCATACTTCTTTTCCTTTTACCCTATAAAAATAAATCATGAGATTGGTTTAAAATCATGAGATTGGCCTGAGATTGGTTTAAAATGTTTTAAAAGGCTGCCTTCTTAGGAACACTGTATTGGTTATCTTGTACTTCTACCTTCCTTCTCTACTTCTGGGGATAGATCTGACCTGTGTCCTGGGAATGTCGTCAAATAGATTTGGATGAAAACCAGAAAGTTCGAAGTTAAAATTCAGGACCTACCCCAGATCATTTCCCCTTCACCATCTTTTTGTTGTTGTTGTTGTTGTTGTTAAATATTTTATTTACGTGACAGATGGAGATCACAAGTAGGCAGAGAGGCAAGCAGAGAGAGAGGAGGAAACAGGCTCCCTGCTGAGCAGAGAGCCTAATGTGGGGCTCGATCCCAGGACCCTGAGATCATGACCTGAGCTGAAGGCAGAGGCTTTAACCCACTGAGCCACAAGATCCTCTCTTTTATGATTTATTCTCACTTGTCCTTGTCACTATTAACCGTATAATTCCTGTTCTTCCCCCCCACCACCACCCCTAGATCCACAGTGCCCAGTCTTTTTCTAAATCTCCAGCCCCACCACCCTTCTGTGTTAGGTGACTATCCATTTGGTCGACCTGTTGACCACTTGGTGTTCAGAGCTTAAACCAATAGTGTAATTATCATCTGCCCCACTCTTAGCAACTCACTCCCATATCCCAGACGTTCACATCAACCAACAATGTTATGGTCAAAAATAAATAATTCAGAAAACATATTCACCTACTACAAATTCCTGATTTTCAGTTTTCACTCAAAAAATACAATATACAATATTGTATACATCTATAATAATTACCTTATACAGTGTTACCTGTCCCTCAAGGTTGGAAGTGATGCCAGATCACCATATCCTCACCTTACTTCCTCTCCTATTCCTATCAATCCCGAATTCCATGGTCTATGATCTCAATAATTCCCTTGGAATAATCCAGAATTCCTTAACAAGTATCATATCTGCTTTGTAAAATTTCAAATTTGGAAGACCCTGGCTATCCGCCATGCCATAGCTATTGCTAGTCTTGGGATAACTGCAGAGGAGAGCACACATACTTTGATAATCACGATAAATCCAGAATCATCTGCTTCCACTGCAAAGCACCCATAATGCCTGGAAATTTTACTCTATTTTTTTATGTGTCGGCATATTTACTCCTTGGATTTTCACAAAACTTGTTTCAAACATTCCCTACTTTTCTTTTTACCTCATACATATCCAAGTTCCCTTAACTTGCCTGATACTTCACAGAGAAATGGCTCTTTCTACTCCTTCCCTTTCATTGTGAATCATGGAGAAAAGATCATCTCCATCCTGTGCCTCTGGGGCCTCATCTTCAAGCACCTCCTCAGACCACCCGACTCTTCCATCTGCCCTCACCATTCTGTGGGTTCTTCCCTGTTAAGGTCACAATGACTCCTTTGTTACTAGACCCAAGAGGAACTTTTCAGGATTCACATGACAAGATCTTTAAGTTGAAAACTTCTATACAATCTAAATACAAAGCAGATACATCCGACAAGATTCAGCTTAAAACGTGAGACTGTGTTATAAATGGAAAATGCTGAATTTTTGATATTCAGCACACATGAAAAACATAAACTATCTCTATTAATTTTTACATTGATTGCAAGCACAGGTAAAAATATCTTGGTTATAATTTTTTAAAATATACTATTAAAATTAATTTCACACCTTTTTTTAATCTTTTTAAAGGTGGCTACTAAATTTTTTTAAAAATCCATGTTATAGCGTGCTTAGTGGTCCTACTGACAGCACTGATAAAGCCGTGTGTAAAAATAAAGCCCAGAGCAAAATGTCTTGGGAAATTTTCCCAAGGAGAAGAGTCTACTTCGATGCCACAGCAAGATTCAGCACACACACACACTCAAGTACACGTCATCCCAGAGTACCACCATTACTTCTCAAATGCCACGAGGTCACACTCCCACAGAGTCCAAACTAGACTTGATCTCAAGAGAAAAGTCGGAAGTCCATAAAATTTACCAGTTAGAAAGACCCAAACCAGAGATTATGCATCAAGATTTTTTCGTGAGTTGCCCATCATTGGCTTCTGTTATAAATTCAATTTGTTTGGGAAATTTTTTCAGGGAAAGTCATTTTAAAAATACACAGGAAACGTAAATAATAATCACTCTACCCAATAAATGAAAATAAGAGGATAGAACACAAATATCATCATTATCAAATCATGACTGGATTTGTGAGTCAGTCAGAGAACAGAAGAGATTGGATTAACGTGGCCTCATTGGGCTGATTCTGATTGCATGTCCATGATATTGATCCTATTACTCTAGGACTTCTGAAACACGTCAGCCCTCCCAACTATCTAACCACCAAGGCCCGTCGACCAGACCAGCTGCTGCTGGCTCCCACTCTCTCACAACACCTGGAGGATTTTCCCAACATTCCACTCTGCCCCTGCACTCTCCTACCTGCTACAGGGCAAGGAAACATTTTCCCCAAGGTTCATGCTCTGTGTGCCAAGCTCTGGGGGTGACCCCTCTCTCCCAGGTGAAGAAAAGAATCAGGGTGCAGGCCCTGGGAGCTGTAGGGATTGGACATGGACTAGGATTTGCTGACACAGAGAAGAAAGTCTATAGTGTGCAAGGTTAACGGGGTCCAAGAAACCCCAGTGATTCCTGGATAGAATCAGAGAAGAGGATACACAGACACAACACTTGAGATATGGTCGGTGTTCCAAGCATTTTCAAACACTAACCCTCCATGACCTTACAAAGTAGGTACACTTGTTATTGTGACAAGTGGAGAAACTGAGGCACAGACAAGGTAAGTAACTTGTCCAAAGTCTAACACCTAGTAAATGATAGAGCTGGAACCCAAGCTTGTTTTGAGTAGTATCCTGTGCTGTATCCCCTTCTTGTAATTCTCATCTCTGAGTTTCTTCATCAAACACATGTGTCACCAACCCACACCTGGTGATGTCAGAAGGAAGTAGTTACTAGTTCATACTAGTTCAAAGTATGTTCATACTAGTTCATACCCCATTGTGCAGGTTGGGAGACTGGAGAGACCCCAGTGGCACAAAGGCTTTTCCAGAACAGGGAACTGACAGAGAAAAAAGAGGACTGAATTCAGCTCTGACTCCTCCAAGCTGGGACCCTGGTTACATTCCCAGCCAGTGGTGGGGTGGGCATTTGTGTAGTTATGGAGATGACATGGCCAAGGAGGGGGAACAGTCAACAGTCTTGTGGAGAATTGGGGTGGGTCTCAATGACAGAAGGGGTTCAGGAAATGGAGCTTTGAAAAAGTGACCTAACTTCATTGGTGACAGAATCCAACAGAATTCTGATCCTTAGGCACCCACATTCTAGAGACAGCCCCTCATCCAACTCACTTGACCAGAGATGCTCAACAGAGCAACATGTGATCCTGCTGTATCCCTATTTTCCGAGGCTCTGGCCTCAGGAGAGCCTTATCAGTCGCCGTCAACATTGGCTCAACCCTTATTTCTAACACCTCTGGCCATTCGCCACAGGGTACCCTAAGGTAACACAGGCCAGCCCAGGACAGGTCAGGAAATGAGGCAGGAAATGAGGAGGGTGCCTTCCTGGGCAGGAACAGGTTGTTAGGTGTAGGAGACCTGGCAATCTGTCACATCCATACCCCAGGTCATGGCTGGCAGGATGGAAAGGTGAGTTCCTGGTACCAAGCACCTCTACCCACATCCCACCCCTCAAGGTGTCATCTTGTTCCCTCCCTGGCTGGAGGTCTATGCAGATGCTGTGCTGGATCTTGAGAGCAGAACTGGGGGTCCTCATCCCCTCTGGTGGTGTTGTCCAAGGAGGCCCCTGAAGCCTCCTCCCCAGTTACTCTTTAAGAGCTTTATGGATTAAAATGGGCCCCAGGGGAAATAGGCATTCAGGTTTTCTCTCTTAAGTCTCCAACACATTTTTAGGCTTTCGAACAATAAACCACTCAGATATATAACATTATATGTTTTTTCATTCAGATATTAGGAAACAATCAAAACTATTTTGCCTCTATCAACAGATTATCCCCTCCTTTGTTAAGAGTCCCTATCTACACCTACCCTCAAAGATCAAGACTCACAGTTGGTGTTCCATCTCCTATTAATGCTATGCTTGAGGATGTGCTGCCACACCTAGCTATGTCTTCCACCACTGAATACACAGTAAGTATGTCCCCTATTGCTTCAGCCACTCCTCTACCCTGGAAAACTAATTTCCTAACTAAAAACTTTTCAGACCACCCTTTACGTACCTTCTATGTTTTGTTTGATCAACTGACAGTATAAAGATTCACATTTGGGTGAAAAAAAACTCAATTATACATGATTTTTCCATGTTGTATTTGAACTATTTTAGTAAAGTTGTTAAATTTAAATTTTAGTTTAGTTTTAAAACTTTTTCTGGGGGCGCCTGGGTGGCTCAGTCATTAGACGTCTGCCTTCAGCTCAGGTCATGATCCCGGGGTCCTGGGATCCAGCCCCCAATCAGGCTCCCCGCTCAGCCGGAAGCCTGCTTCTCCCTCTCCCACTCCCCCTGCTTGTATTCCTTCTCTTGCTGTCTCTCTCTCTATCAAATGAATGAATAAAATCTTTTAAAAAATAAAAATAAATAAAACTTTTTCTGAATGCAGACATTAGTCAGTTTTTAAAAGATGTAATATATTCTCCTCAATTTTAAATGATCACTTTCCAACTTACTTGAAATGCTAAATTTATCAAATACTAAACTTCCATATATACAAGGGGTTGCTTCTGGAACCTCCATATCCCTCTTCAATTTGTTTGGATTTTTCCTCCCTTAACAAACTTAAGACAATGTCGTGGTATATTACTTTTTCCATATCTTCCCTTGTTCATTTCTTCCTGGAAAAAAAAGAGAGAGGGAGTTCTTATTTCTCTTTGAAAAATTTCACTTCCAGGGCACCTGTGTGGCTCAGTTGGCTAAGCATCCAACTCTTGATTTTGGTTCAGGTCATGATCTTGGGGTCCTGGGATAGAGCCCCACCCCAAACCCTGTGTGGGGCTCCGAGTTCAGTGGGGAGTCTTCTTGAAGCTTCTTTCCCTCTATGGATGTGCATGCACCTTCTCTCTCTGTCTCTAAAATGAATAAATAAGTCTTTAAGAAAAAAAAGAAAAACTTCACTTCCTTGTGAATTTGAGAATCAACATCTTCATCTAAAATTATGGTTCGGGGCGCCTGGGTGGCTCAGTGGGTTAAGCCTCTGCCTTTGGCTCAGGTCATGATCTCAGGGTCCTGGAATCGAGCCTCGCATCGGGCTCTCTGCTCAGCAGGAAGCCTGCTTTCCCCTCTCTCTCTGCCTGCCTCTCTGCCTACTTGTGATCTCTGTCTGTCAAATAAATAAATAAAATATTTTTAAAAGTTATGGTTCTATTCTAACTTTATTACATCGAATCAAATATTTGGGGTGAAAATTAATTCTTTACAATATTATAAACCATTGATAAATATAGCTTATTTTATTTAATCATGGATTTTATTTCCTTTTTAAAGTTTTATCATTTTTCATATTATCTATTGCATTTGTTTTAGTATTTATTGATGTTATTATTGTCATTATTATCTTACTTCTGATTGCTTTGAGTGTATGTGCTGCCGAAGCAAGCACTACTTCCGAGTGCTTTGAGTTTATTTTCCTCTTTTTAAAATTTCTTGAGGTAGGAGGTTAAATTAACGATTTCAGATATTTCCCCTTTTCTAATGTAAGCATTTAGCATTTATAAATTTCTCTCTAGGCACTGCATTATCTGCATGTCACAAATTTTTATATGTTGTATTATTTTCATCTTTTTAAAATTTAAATTCAATTAGCCAAGGTATAGTACATCATTAGTTTTTGACATAATGTTCAATGATTCATTAGTTAAATATAACACACGGTGCTCATTATATCACATGTCCTCTTTAATTCCCATCACCGGGTTATACCAGCCCCCCACTCACCTCCCTTTCCGCAACCCTCAGTTTGTTTCCCAGAATCAAGAGTCTCATATGGTTTGTCTCCCTCAATGATTCTTCCCATTCTGTTTTCCCTTCCTTTCCCTATTTTCCTCTGCACTATTCCTTATGTTCCACATATGAGTGAAACCATATAATTGTGTTTCTCTGATTGACTTATTCCATCCATGTTGATGTAATTTTACCTTTTTTTAGCATTTCATTTGAGAGTGCTTATTGAACTATAAATTATTTATAAATGAGCTGATTAACTTCCAGTTATTTGAAGACTCTCTTGTTATCTTTATGTTGTTGATTTAAGGATGGTTCTATTATGGTCAGAGAATATACTCTGTATGATTTCAGCTTACTTCAATTTGTTGACATTTGTTTTATGACCCAGTATGTGTTCTATCTTGGTGAATGTTCCATGGGAACTTAATAAGGATGTGTATTGACTGTTGTTGGATGTAGTGTCTTATAAATCTCAATTGAGTGCCCTGAAAATGTTAATTGGATACTGATATTTAATGACATTGTTCAGCTCTTCTATATCTTTGTTGACTTTTTGTCTAGTAGTGCCATAAATTTCTGAGTGGGATCTTGAAGTCCCCAGTTATAATTTTGGATCATTCTATTTTTCCTTCCAGTTATATTAATACTTTATTTTAGATTTTGATTTTATTATGAACATTTTCAAGAATACAGGAATTGAAAGAATTTTACAGTGAATGCTTATCTACTTACCACATAGATTTTACCATTATAATGTTTTGCTACTTGTTTGTTTTAGCATATAGCTATCATCTATCATCAATAAAACCATACATTTATCTTTCTCTTCTTTCCAGCTTTATTAAGATATGATTGACAAACAAAATTTGTATATATTTAGGTTATACAGTGTGGTATCCTTTTTTATGGTGTACAACTGTTGATGTATCAGTGTTTGATTCATATATTTTGATTCTCTGTTGTAGTCACTGTCTTCTTGGTGGACTGATTCTTTTACCATCATTCCCTTGTCCCTAGTAATTTTCTTTGATCTGAAATCGACTGTTGGCATGTTCTTTCTCCAGTTCCTTCCTCTCCAAGATCCTCTCTCTGTCTTTAGTTCAGTGAATAAGAGATGCCACGTGCCACCCCTGGAAGGGAATGGAAGTTCAGACTCCATCTCCACTGGCAATATGCTAGCTGGGAAAGGGAGTGAAACCTTGGGTTGCCTGCTGATGCCACTTAGGGGGGATGGGTAGTGAGTGACCAGAATTCCTACTCATTCTCCCCTGACACTGATCCAGCAGGCTATCTTCCACTGCACCAGTGGGAGACAATAAAAAAGACTCCCAACTCTGTGTGCACTGATGTTGCCAGTGGAATAGGAAAGCACCTATCTGGGATGCCTGCTGTTGCCCAGTGGGTGGCAAGAGTCCAAGTGTCTGACTTGCTCTTTGTTGATGCTGCTGGTGGCACAGAAAAGTGTCTTCCTGGGACATTTATTGCTTGCTGAATCAGGGAGTCAGTAGAGACTGTTACCCATTAAGAAAGTGCCTGCCTGGGCTGCCTGATACTGATGGTAGGAGATAGGTGTCTATACTCCCCACTCAGTTCCCAGTGACAGCACAGACTCTGGGTGGGGTAGGGTGGGTATGGTAAAAAAATATATATATATTTCTGCCCTACTGAGTTTTCCATGACCTGACCCTGTAGCCAAAGAGAACGTGCTTGTCTAAGGGCTTTTATTTTGCCTGGGTCTGTTGGTGATTCCAAGTTTCAGGCATCTCTGGTGATCAGAATTGGGTAAATGGAAAATTCTAAAAAAAATGTAAGGAACTCGTCACTGTGTCATTCCTCAAGTGCTGAGGTCCTTAGCCAGTCCACCTTCCTCTTTCCATTTTTTGGTCTTCATACAGTTATTCGCTGATTTTTTTCCAAGGCTTTAGGTTATGTTTAGCAGGGAGAAACAGGGAAAAGTGAGTCTATATCATCTTGTCCCAAAACTGGAGCCACATTTTTCCCTTTACTACTTGAGTATTTCTTTTTTTTTCCTAAGTTTTTGCTTCATAATTTTCACATTTTTGTTGATCTAATAAACGAGTTGTTTTTATCTATTAGAACACAATGTGTTATCCTCAAGTATAAAAAGCTATTTATGTATTGGTCTTGTATGCAGCCACCATGATGAGCTTACCGATTATAAATCAAATTGTGATGGGATGCCTGGGTAGCTTGTGCATTAAGTGTCTGACTCCTGATTGTGGCTTAGGTCATGATCTCAGGTTCATGAGATTGAGTCCTATGTGACACTCTGTGCTCAGCAGCAAGTCTGCTTGAGATTATCTCCCGGTCTCTCTGCCCCTCCCCAGTTTGTGAACTCTGTCTAAAAAAATAAATAAAATAAAAACCAAATTGTGAGTAGAACCTCCAGGTTTTCCTGGGAAGATTATTTTGTCATTAGGAATAATTAATGATGCAGCAGATATCCTTGTCCTGGTCTCATACAGATTGGGAGTTGTTCCAGTCCTTAACCATTAGTGATGGCTTTGGGCTGAAGTATGCAGCATCCCCTCCCCCACAATTCCTACGTTGAAGCCCTAACTCCCTTATCTCAGAATGCATTTGAAGATAAAGTCTTGATAGAGTTAATTAAGTTAAAATGGGGTCAACAGAACAGACCCAATCCAAGTGACTGGTATCTTTACAAGAAGAGGAAATTTGGACAAAGCTGTGGAAAGCAAGAAGGCCATGTGAGACAGAGGGAGAACACACAACTATCTACAAGCTGAGGAGAGAGGCCTGAAATAGAGTCTTCCCTCATGATCCTGAAAAGGGACCAAGTCTGGTGTGACACACTGAGCTCAGAATTCAAGCCTCCGAACTGTGAGAAAATAAATTTCTGTTGTTCAAGCCACCCAGTCTGCAAGATTTTGCTTTGGCAGCCCCAGGAAACTCCTACAGGTCTTAATGCCCTTTTAATGTTTTCCAAGTTTAGGAAGGTCTTTCCATTCTGAGTTTTGTATTAGAAATGGATATTGTGTTTCTCAAAATATTTTTATCATGGAAAAAAGACCCATCACATATAACTCATCCTGACAACAATTGCCAAGTGTATATTACAATATTATTAACCACGTTGTCCTGCAGCAGAACCTTAGAATCATCCCATCAGCCCACATGACCGAAGCTTCTACACACACCAAACAATTCCCCATCAATCCCTACCCCCATCCTTGGCCCCCACCATTTATCTTCGTTCCTATGAGTTTGACTACTTTAGGGTTCTCACATAAGTGGAATCATGTCGGATTTGTCATTTTGTAACTGGTTCATTTCATTTAGCATGGTGCTCTCAAGGTTCACACATGTTGTAGCATACGATGGGACTTCCTTCTCTTTTAAGACTGAATAATAGTCCATTGTATGAACACATCACATTTTCTTTATTCTTTCATCCAGCAATGTACATTTACGTCATTTCCATCTCTTGGATATTGTAAATACTGCTGCAGTGCATTTTCTCAGATGTTTTCCTGGCACTCAGTGAGATCGAAAAAAATTTTCTTATATACATCAGCTAATGTAACAAATTACCTTTCTAAATTTCTGAAGTTTAAATATTTGCCAGTCTCTAAATAAATCTTGCCTCATTGTGATTTGTGTTGATATCAGTTCATTAATAATTTATGATTTTTTCATCAAATATTTTTCTCTAATGGCTCTTTGTGGGGTTCAGGAAGTTTGCATATGATATGAGGGCTTCCTAATTCTTATTTAGTAGTTTTCTAGTAAATCTTTAGGATAGGAAGTATCTTCCTAGATGTGAGGCAAAGAGCAGAAAAATAATAAAGTGATTGCTATACTTAACTATATCCAAAGAAAACTGTAGTTTTATTAAATCATTTTTACATACCCTTTGCTTGTTAGAATAGCACATATTGTTTTATTAATGAGAAAAGAATTCAATAATCAATTTTAAAATTAGACAATATCTATTAGATTTCTATGAAATATGAGAATTTTAGCAATATGCTGCTATCAATTCCCTCATCTGTAAAATGTAGGTAGGTAATAGCATCTTCCTTATAGATTTCCTGTGAAAATACTCTGAAGTGATATGCATAAAATGCTTATCATCATGTGCATTGGAAAGTAATGCTGTATTCATTTTTCCACAAGGATGATTATAGCTTTTTTTATGCTTGAAGACTGAAATTTTCAAAATATATTCTTTTGTTGCAAAGTGAATCACTTTTATAAATTCTTCTTACAGTTTGATGATCCCTTTGGAATACAAATTCAGGCTTCTGTGCATGTATGCGTGTGTGTGTGTGTCTGTCTATATATCTATATCTTAAATAATACTTAGAGCCTTATAATGAAAAGCTATCCTCCTCACTCTTTTCTGACTCTCAGAAACAACTTCTTTATTGTATATAACTCTGTATTTCTTTTTAAAATTCTTTAATTTATTTATCAGAGAGAGAGAGAGAGCACAGGCAGACAGAGTGGCAGGCAGAGGGAGAAGCAGGCTCCCTGCTGAGCAAGGAGCCCGATGTGGGACTCAATCCCAGGACGCTGGGATCATGACCTGAGCCAAAGGCAGCCAGTTAACTAACCGAGCCACCCAGGAATCCCGTAACTCTGTATTTCTAAATTGGCCCCGTATACAGTGTTTTCATTTTTCAGCTTTTGACTTTTTCTAATAACTTTTCTGAAAAAATTGCATGTAGTTCTCTTACACATCTTAAAACATAATTTCCCTTACCCAATATAATTAATTAGGAGAAACCAAAATTTGATGTCTATTGTTTTATTACATAAATGTTTAGCACCTTATGACATATGAATCTTATCTGTTGATACGCCAGGTAGGATATTATGAAAACATTCTCTTACTCATTTTTTCTCTTGACCTTTTAAATGGTGAAATTTTCTTTCTTTCTTTTTTTTTTTCTATCAGTTCATCACTGGTTTATCCCTCTCCACCAGAAACTTAAATCTCTTTTCTGTAGATTCAGGTGCATGGGACAGTTTATCAGTTCCAGTTTTTGCTTGCCGACATCCCTTTTTGGATTGAGCATAAACATACACATACATATACACCTATATCTAAAAGGATAGAGGAGGAAAGGATGTTTATGTCTGGGCAAAGGACTGGGAAACAGTGCTGGGAGTGAGGATATTTTACCGACTTTGCATCTTTTTAAAAAGATTTTATTTATTTATTTGACAGAGAGCGAGCGAGCACAAGCAGGGGGAGTGGCAGGCAGAGGGAGAGGGAGAAGCAGACCCCCTGCTGAGCGGGGAACTCGACCTGGGGCAGACACTTAACTGACTGAACCACCCAAGCGCCTCTCTCTATAGTTTTTTAAAGTTTTCCTGTATGTGTATCTATAAACTAGTACCCTCTCTGTCCCACCAAAATTTTTAAAAGAGCATTAGGTCTCTAAGGCAAGTTGTAGAGCTATGTGCATATATAATCCATTTTTAAAGAAATTAAGACAGCAAATATGCACAAAAAATTAAAAGCCCTAACTACGTATACGTCCTTCTTTAGGGTTGTGTGAGGCTGTGTAAACGTGGAGAAAAGGTTGCAGGAAAGTTTCTTGTGTGTCCTGTTGCTAGTGCAGTCCAGAGGTACACGTGAAGCCCCGCCTCCAGCCCCGTCCCCGGAGTTGATTTCCTTCCAGAGACCTGCCCGCCAAGCTTATTCGGGCCACATTCAGGCCCCTGGCATTGGTCTCCGCCCACCATACCTCCCCTCGACTGCGACCCCGCCCATTGCCACGCCCCAAAGCTTGTCACGGCCCACCTGCCCGCCCGCCCTCTCGCTGTTCCCGCCCACAGCCCCACCCCCAGACCTGGTCTCCGCCCCGATGCTGGCACTGCCCACAGCCCCACCCCTTAGGGCTGGTCTCCGTTCCCGGTGCTGACCCTGCCCGAGGAGGTGGGTCCCTCCGTCGTTGAACCAGAAATCCTGGCCCGAGGCTGCGATACGAGGCGGTCGACCCCGCCCAACCCAACTCAGAGCCCCTAAACTTCCCTCTCCGCGGCGGCTCGACGGAGACCGGAACTGGGGCGCCAGGCGGCCAGCCCGAGACCGGAAGCGGAAGCGTGCGGCCGTGCCGTGGAAGGAGCCTCGAGTGGTTGCTGCGTGGGGTGTGCGCTCTTCTCCGGGGGACCGGCTTCACGTGGTATGTTTGGCCTCGGGGCGAGGGGCCGGACTCGGAGCGCGGCGGGCAGTCCGGGGCTTCCAGTAGGCGCCCAGGGAGGGGCACGGGCCGCGAGCCTTCCCAGGCACGGGCTCTGGCGTCCCCGCGTCCCTCTTTCCCCAGCCGGAGTCCCGTTTCCTCCCCTGGGCTGTTTCCTCAGGTCGGTCCCAAGCTGGTGTTCCTCCCAACTCCGGGCACCCCCCCCCCCACTCTGAGGGGTGGTTTTGCCCCCGCAGGGGACTTTGAGCAATGTCTGGAGGCATTGTTTTGGTTGTACTAACGGGGGTGTGGGGAGGTGCAACTAGCTTCTAGCGGGTGGAGGCCGGGGATGCCCCTCAGCATCTTAGAGTGCACGGAACAGCCTCTCCCCCAAAAAAACGATGCGTAATCTGTAGTGCCGGGCTCGGGACATGCTGCTCTAGGGCCCCAAAATCTCTGAAGTCCTGAGTCAACCGTGGAAATTGTCTCAGAGTCAGCTGAGTCACTTACCGCCCCCTAAGTGACAAGCCCTGTTTAAAGTGTCCGGAATCATTGAGCGCCTGGGTGGCTCAGTCGGTTAAGCATCAGACTCCTGGTTTTCACTTGGGTCACAGGATCTCAGGGTCCTGGGATCCAGCAACCCTCTGGGCTCCTTGCTCAGCATGGAATCTGCCTGAGATTCTTTCTCCCTCCCTCGCCCTCCCCTTCCGCTCCTCCTCCCCTCCCCTCCTCTCTCTCTCTCTCTCTCAAATAAATAAATAAAATCTTTTTTAAAAAATTAAAAAAACATAAAGTATATATAATCACCATAAAATCTTTATCCAGACAGATGAGTTGAGCAAGTCAAATGCACACACAGCATGATGCTGCTTTCTTCCACTTGGGGTGCAGATGGCTGGTCAGGAATCTGGTAAATCCAGTCACTGCCAAAATTTACACTTTAAATAAATGGGAAAAAAAAAAGTACGGGTGGGTGGTCTATTTATCTATGAAAATTACTCCCTATAAAAAGGCCTCAAAGATGATCTTTGTGTCTTTTTCTTCCCCCCAGACAAGAAAAGCATCTCTTGAACTCAAGTTTGTGTTAAAACCAGCTTCAAGGTCCACCAGCCTCACTGATCTGTGGATTTCTGTGACCAGGTGAGGACCATGAGGAACTTGTAACAGGTTCCAGAAGCCGCCACTGTGCAGATGAGCTGTTAATGGGCTTCCCTGTGCTCAGGCTGTAAACACAAAGAGCCGCTAAGAGTGAGGGTATCTTTTTTTTTTAAGATTTTATTTATTTATTTGACAGACAGAGATCACAAGTAGGCAGAGAGGCAGGCAGAGAGAGAGGAGGAAACAGGCTCCCTCCTGAGCAGAGAGCCGGATGCGGGGCTCAATCCCAGGACCCTGGGATCATGACCTGAGCCGACCTGAGCCGAAGGCAGAGGCTTTAACCCCCTGAGCCACCCAGGTGCCTGAGTGAGGGTATCTTAAGAAAAATTATTTGTATGTTTGATGGATTATGTTCAAAGGAAAGATACTAAGGTGAGTGTGGTTATGTGTGTGGAAATAAGGCAATAAATACATTTATATGCAAACAAGGACACAGTAAACAAAGATGTAAATCACTGAATGTGTGTAATGGTAGAGAAATACAGATTTTCTTGCATTCTGTCCTACTAAAAATTTCAGGATTTTATATGTAAGGATAAATATATAAAACTTTTACATGTATATGTAATATTGCAAGTCATCCCACTAAAGATTAGCAGGACTTCTCAGCAGCGTTCCCTAGACCCATTCAGTTTGAAATCTAAAGCCCTATAAATGCCCCACAAGGATTAAAAATATAGGGACATCTGGGGGAAAATTTCTTTGAACTTCTTTCTGTTAGTAACAGAAATTTAAAATTGAATTGACCAGCAATGGATTTTTTTTTCATAATGAGATTTAACATTATTTAGAGGAATACCCAACAACTTGTGTGTTGAAGGTAGGGCACTTGTTTCCACAAAGACTGTCCTGTCTACCTTGTCTTCTGGCAGGAATTAACTTTATTTCTTAAGACTTTTCTGAAATAGGGGCGCATGGGTGGCTCAGTGTGTTAAGCCTCTGCCTTCGGCTCGGGTCATGATCACAGGGTCCCACATCGGCTCTCCGCTCAGGCGGGAGTCTGCTTCTCCCTTTCCCCCTGTGATCTCTCTCACTTGTGCTCTCTCTCAAATAAATAAATGAAATCTTTTTTTTTTTTTTTTTTTAATTTATTTATTTGTCAGAGAGAGAGCGAGCACAGGCAGAGGCAGAGGGAGAAGCAGGCTCCCTGCCGAGCAAGGAGCCCCATGTGGGACTCGATCCCAGGACGCCGGGATCACGACCCGAGCTGAAGGCAGCTGCCCAACCAACTGAGCCACCCAGGCGTCCCAATAAATGAAATCTTTAAAAGAAAAAAAAACTCTTCTGAAATAACAGTCTGGTGATCCATGTTACAGAGGATCCCGTTAAGTAGTCTTCTGTTGTTGGGTTTTACTAATTCCGTGTATGGGTGCGTGTGTGTCCCAATTTCATTCTAGATTGCCTGTAATGTTTTGGAGGAGAGTGTTTATCTGTCATGCCGTAGATATTCTTTGAGTGCACAGTTTATGGCGAGCAACCCTCCTTGTTTATTTGAAACTGAGAGGCTTACCAGGACGTGGGACATTTAGTGTTCAAACCGGGACAGTTCTAGATAAACCAGCCTGGCTTGTGCTCTCCGTGAGCCAGGTCCTGGGCCAGATAACAGAGACCCGGGAGAGCCAAGCTGACCTTGTTCTGCCTTCATGGAACTTCGATTCTAATAGGGAATTGTGATTTTACTTAATTTTTTAAATTTAATTCTGTGGTTTTTTTCAGTATTCCAAGATTCCTTGTTTATGCACCACTCCCAGTGCTCCATGCAATCCGTGCCTTCCTTAATACCCACCACCAGGCTCACCCACTCCCCCTACCCCTCCAAAACTCATAATCAGTTTGTTTCTCAGAGTCCACAGTCTCTCATAGTTCGTCTCCCCCTCCGATTTCCCCCAATTCACTTTTGCTTTCCTTCTCCTAATGTCCTCCATGTTATTCCTTATGCTCCATGAGTAAGGGAAACCATAGGATAATTGACTCTCTCTGCTTGACTTATTTCACTCAGCATAATCTCCAGTCCCATCCATGTTGATACAAAAGTTGGGTATTCATCCTTTCCGATGGAGGCATAAAACTCAATTGTGTATATGGACCATAACTTCTTTATCCATTTGTCTGTTGAAAAGCATCTTGGTTCTTTCCACGGTTTGGCGACTGTGGCCATTGCTGCTAAGAACACTGGGGTACAGATGGCCCTTCTTTTCACTACATCTGTATCTTTGGGGTAAATTCCTAGTAGTGCAATTGCCAGGTCAGAGGATAGCTCTATTTTTAGTTTTTTGAGGAATCTCCACACTGTTTTCCAAAGTGGCTGCACCAACTTGCATCCCCACCAACAGTGTAAGAGGGTTCCCCTTTCTCCACATGCTCTCCAACACACGTTGTTTACTGTCTTGTTGATTTTGGCCCTTCTAACTGGTGTAAGGTGGTATCTCAGTGTGGTTTTGATTTGAATTTCCCTGATGGCTAATGATGATGAACATTTTTTCATGTGTTACACACTTGTATGTCTTTGGAGAAGTGTCTGTTCATGTCTTATGCCCATTTTTTTACACGATTATCTGGTTTTGGAGTGTTGAGTTTGAAGAGTTCTTAATAGAGCTTGGAAATCAGCCCTTTGTCTGTACTGTCATTGGCAAATATCTTCTCCCATTCCGTGGGTTGCCTCTTTGTTTTGTTGACTGTCTCCTTTGCTGTGCAGAAGCTTTTGATCCTGATGGAGTACCAAAAGTCCACTTTTTATTTTACTTGTTTTTTTTAAGATTTTATTTATTTATTAGAGAGAGCACAAGCAGGGTGACGGGCAGAGGGAGAAGCAGACTCCCCACTGAGCAGGAAGCCCAGTGTTGGGCTTGATCCTGGAACTCCAGGATCATGACCTGAGCCGAAGGCGGACCCTTAACAGACTGAGCCACCCAGGCCCCTGGGAATTGTGATTTCAAACAACTCATGACAGGAGTGATGTGGGAACTTGGCACAGAGAATTCAGTCGAGGGAACAGGGAGGCCTTGAGAAGAGCTGATATTTACCTTCAGAGCTGAGGTTGGGGTCAGATTTAGCTAGCTGTAGAGTTTTTGGAGCAAGGGAGTATTTTCAAGAGAGCATTTCAGGCAAAGGGAGTGGCATAAAGACAACCCCTGAAGCAGAAGAGAGCCTGTGCCCTCCATGAGCTGGGAAGACCAGAATGGCTGAGCCGAGACAGCAAAGTGGGGAGCACAGAGCAGGGGAGGCTGGACTAGGTCATGTCTTAGATTGGACTCTGTTGGACACAGTAGCGATGTGAGCACTGGGAGGATGTGATTCACCTTTGGTCTATGCATGTGGGTTAAAATGGACTTCAGGATTCAGAAGGAAGACTTCAGAGGCAAGACCGGGCATGGTAAGAAGAAGTTAAGGGATAAGGTGATGGTTCCCTAAGCCCCGATGGTGGTTGTGGAGTGGGAAAGAAGTGGGAAGAGGAGACCCAGGAGTTCAGAACTGAGAAAATGCAACGATGCTTTCATTCGTGCTTGTGTTTGTCAGATGGTACCGGGCCCTTCCTCTGCCTCCAGCTCCTGTCCATGCGAACCTGCAGGCCTCTCCCCTCACCCAGACCCATGCTTTTATCCTTCTTTGCCACTCATAGGCCCCCTTTTCCGCATCCTGGAAGAAGGCAGGCCTGGGTAGTCCACAGCTGCCCTGTCTACTGCGGGAACCACGAGTCACCTGTAGCTATTTCAATGAAACCAATGAGAAACACGATCAAAATTTCATTTTTTTTTTTTTCATTCATCCTGGCCACATTTCAAGGCTCAGTATCCACATGTGGCTTTGGCTACCAGCTGGACAGAGCAGAGTTAGAGGACATCTCTGGCATCCCAGAAAGTTCTGCTGGGCAGCACTGGCTCCAGGTGGCCCATCCTCTCCCACCTTCTTCCGGCACAGACATGCATCCAGCTGCAGGCGTCACTGAATCGCTAAACTGAGCACAGACCCCATTGCCCTCCTGTGACATGTCACCTGCCAGAAAACCCTGATGGGGTCCTCGGAGCCTGAAAGTGCCCCAGGTACCTGCTTAGCCTGCTTTTCCTTGGAGGCTCCGGGGCGGCTGGATCCTGGCCCTCTCATGGCTCAGTTCAGTGAGTGGGCTCTTCCACTCACCCACCAGGATCAGGTCCCTGGTGTGGAGAAAGGAGACATCCTCCTCCTGCAGAAGAGAAGGAGGCTCCACAGCAGTTGTCTGTGGCTGCTGTAACAAATGACCGGAGACTTGGACAGCAACACGGATTTCTTCTCCTCCCATTCTGGAAGGCAGAAATCCTCAATGGTCCGCAGGGCTGCATTCCTTCCAGAGGCTCCAGGGGAGACTCCTTTTCTATGTCTTTTCCATCTTGATGGGTCTGTAATCAAAGGAACAAGACTGATACAAAGCGAAAGTCAAGCAAAGTTTTATTTCGTGCCAAGCATGGAGAATCAAACCGACTGGTCGGGGCCGCCTCTTAAAGAGAGGGCGACCCCTCCCAGCCTCACCGACTAACTTTTTTTTTAAGATTTTATTTATTTATTTGACAGAGAGATCACAAGTAGGCAGAGAGGCAGAGAGAGAGAGAGAGAGAGGGAAGCAGGCTCCCCGCTGAGTAGAGAGCCCAATGCGGGGCTCGATCCCAGGACCCCGGGATCATGACCTGAGCCAAAGGCAGAGGCCTAACCCACTGAGCCACCCAGGCGCCCCAGGACACCTTTTTAACAGGTGTTCAGTCTGTCCGCACAGGCCTAGGAGGCAAAGATGCCCTGAACTCTCTCTCCACCTGGCCCAAACCCTTAGTGTCCCAGGTTCCCCTCCCTGCTCACACTTAACAGCCTTTATTGCCTTGATCTGTTGGGTGCAGGGTGGGCACACAGAGAGACCTCAAGAAGCTGGTTCTATGGAGTTACATTTGATTCCCTAACTCCAGGGAAAGGAGGCATTCGTTCCCTTTTTATAAAAAGGAAACATCCCTTTTTATAGTGATGACACTGCTTTGAAACTTCTTTTTTCCACTTAATTTTAATTTAATTTAAATTTAAAATTTTTAAATTCACTTAATTTTAATTTAATTTTTTTTTCACTTAAATTTATTGGAGATAAGAATGTCTATCAATACCTAGAGATCATCTCTTTCTTTTTTGGCTGGGAGAGTTTCTTCATTCTGTGGGTAGTCCCTAGTTCTTTGAGCTAATTCCCTATTGATGGTCTGTGGTATTGTTTCCAGTCCTTTGATATTCTAAATAAGGCAGGGGTGAATCATTACGCCCTTGTCCTTTAGTATTTTTTTTTTAAAGATTTTATCCATTTATTTGTCAGAGAGAGAGAATGAGCGAGCACAGGCAGACAGAGTGGCAGGCAGAGGCAGAGGGAGAAGCAGGCTCCCCGGTGAGCAAGGAGCCCGATGTGGGACTCGATCCCAGGACGCCGGGATCATGACCTGAGTGGAAGGCAGCCGCCCAACCAACTGAGCCACCCAGGCGTCCGGTCCTTTAGTATTTGTGTCCTTGTACTTTAGTATTTGTCTGTCCTCCAGATAGGTTCCTAGATTGTGGTTGGCAGGGAAGGCATAAATGTTGCTGCATTTTGCCTGCAGTTGGCAATTTTCCTTCCTTAGGAATTATTTCCCAGCAGTGTATGAGCATGCCTTTCCAGACAGGCTTGCCAAGAGGAGATGTGGTCCCCTAGGTCTTTATTGATCTGACAGGTTTAAAAAAAAAAAAAGGTTATCTGTGTAGTTGCCGTGTGCATCTCTGTTGTTATGAATCAGATCACGGGTGGTTCCACCAAGCGTCGTGTCCTTGAAATGGTAGTGGTGAAAACCAGAGTGTCCTGGGCTGAGGAGGAAGTGGGATGCGAGGAAATGAGTCAGAGGGAGACCCTGTGCCTGTGATCAGAAAGCGAGGGGCTGGGTAGTAAAAGAGAGAAACGGAAGATAGATTTATTTCACTGCCGAAAAACACTGCATCGGGTTTCCATGGTGTAAGAAAGGGTCCAGTAGGGTGGCCAAGCTGGAAGGGAAGGGCAGGCTTGAGACAGTCCGTTGTGCGCAGCTCCTCAAACAGCAGGCGGGACAGAGCCCAGGACAGAGCCGCAGACCCTGGCCTGGTACAGAACGGGGGCAGCTCCAGGTCTGTAACAGAAGGGAGGGCAGGAACCGTGGTGCATGCGGCTGCCGGGTGGGGTGGGGGTGTGCTACGCGGGCAGGTAGAGTTCCTCCCGTGAAGGTTACTCTGAGAAGTAGGAGGCAGGTCCAGCTGCTACAAGCAAGGGTGTGTTTGTTACCTGTTGCCCCCTGACAGATTGTCCCAAACCTCAGTGACTGAAGACAATAATGGTCATGTGGCATCTCTCATGGTTTTTGTGGTTCAGGAACTCAGAGCAGCTCAGCTAGAAGGTTCTAGCTCAGGGACTTTGATGAGTTCCTGGCGGGATGTCCGCTGGGGCTGCAGCGATCCGATGTCTTACCTGGCGCTGAGGGTTCACTGCCAAGGCTGTTGGCGTCCGGGCCGGCACGCTGGTGCTGCTGTTGGAGGGACGCCTCAGTTCCTCTCTGAGTCACCTCCACGGTACTCTTGTCACATGGATCAGCCTCACGCAGGTGGGTGTGGACACCAGGAGGCTTGGGTCACCGAGGACCATCTAGGAAGCTGGTTCCCCTGGAGGGAAGAGGGGAGGGCATGTGGGGTGTAAAGAGATGGGAGCAGGTGGATGGGTAGGGAGCTGCACTGACTTACAGGGTGCCGCGCAGGGT